>JADBJO010003806.1:0-18926 GCA_016801955.1 Conus betulinus
GAGGTCCCGTAGAAGGGTCCTACTAAGGGGGCGACCAGAACAAAAGGGGAGAGACAGGAAGTAAGGAGGAAAGTAAAGAGAAGGAACACACAAGAAGAAGGAGCCCTACGGGGAGACGACTGAAAGGGAACAAGGACAGAGGAGGGAAGGGAGCGAGAGGGAAAGGGGGGTAGGGGATAGAGAGGGGGGGGGAGAAAGGGGGGAGAAAAAAAAAAAAAAGGGGGAAAGAGGGGAAGAAAGAGAAGAGGAGGGGAGGGGGGGGGGGGAAAGGGGGGGGGAAGGGGGCTAAGGTGGGTAGGATGGAGAGGGATTGAGAAAAAAAAAAAAAAAATAAAATAAAAAAAAAAAAAAAAAAGACAGGAGACTGAGGAGCTAACCCTACTCAGAAACTCCTGGCAAAAGATATAGGCTCTCAAACGATCATCCCAGTAGGCGCTAGGCTCTATGGTCACGAAGAGGCCACTGATGCAGACCAACCATGCACAGGGTAAATAAAAAAGGGGAAAGGGAATAATAGGTCATTGTCCACCTGAATTGGCACGAAAAAAAAAAAAAAAAAAAAAAAATTAGAGAATTGCTACGCTTTTTCATTAATACCAGCTGGATTTCTGGTGCCCAGTTTTTGAATCAGGTGAGACTCCATATCCTTCCTGTCTCTAGTCACTAGTGTTCATGAGCCACAAGCCCTTCACTCTTGCATTGTGTGCGGAATGGCTGGGGAGGTTGAAGTGCTTGGCTACTGGTTTGTCCCTGTTGTATTTAATGTCAGCGAGGTGTTCCTTGAATCTGACAGTCAGAGAGCGTCCGGTCTCACCAATGTAAAGTTTAGAGCAAACGGTGCAGTGGATGATGTAGATCAAGTTAGTGGTTTGGCAGTTGAAGAATTTGGAGAGACAGTCATGCGTGAACTGGGTCCTTTCACTTCAATGGCAGTACAGATGAAAGGGCAGGTCTTGCAGTTGGGTAGATTGCACGGGCTTGTGCCTACAGAAGATTTACGTCTGTGAGGCTGGAGACTGGAACGCACAAGCATGTCACGGATATTCTTGTCCCGTTTGTAGGCAACTAGAGGGGGCTGGGAAAAAAAATTTTAGCGAGTGAGCACACAAGACTGAAGGATGTTCCAGTTGGTTTGGAGAATTTTGCGCACCTGGTGGACAGAAGGGTGGTAGAGCAGGCTGACAACAGGTCTGTCTCTGGTTGATTCCTGGGGTTTCGGTTCCAGAGCTTGTGGGCGGGTGATGAGCTGGACTTTCTGGAGAGCACGATCAATGATGTCTTCGGGATAGTGGCGTTCGAGGAAGAACTGTTTCATTTCTAGGGCTTTTACATCAAAGACAGAGTTCTCAGAGCAGAGTCTGCGGAGTCTCAAGAACTGAGAGTAGGGTATGCTGGTTTTGGTACTGGGATTATGTGACGATCTGTAGACGAGATAAGAGTGTGAGTCCGTAGGTTTGTAGTGGATGGACGTGGAGAGTCCACTATCGGTGATGGAGAGGCTCACGTCAAGGAAAGTGATGCACTTTTCAGATATTTCGTGGGTGAACTTGATAGTCGGATGAAAGTTCTGGGCTGCTGTGATGAAGACATGGAGATCACTGATGGGCATGGAGGTTGCACCAAGTCCGTCATCGATGTAGCGTTCATAGAATTAAGGGATAGGACCATGGTATATTTTGCAGGAAATTGTGTTCAAAGTATCCCATGAAAAGGCATGCGTAGCTGGGGCCCATTTTGGTGCCCATGGTGACACCACTGATTTGCTTGAAGGTTTCAGTCCCTCAGATCTGATATAGTTTCACACAATTTTTCGTATGATTCTTCACCCCCCCCCACCCCCCCCCATTCTTTGTCTTCTCTAGTTTCTTCCATTGTAATTAGCTCTTCTGATTCTTTTGTTTCTGATTCATTCAGCCGTGGTAAATTTTTAACATATTTCTGATTTCACTATCTCTTACGGCGCGTTTTTTTTTTTTTTTTTTCCCCCAGTTTTTATTGAGGCTTTCATATAATATCGTCTAGTGGCTTCTAATATGTCGTAACTTTTTTTAATGAAATTACCCCATTACCTATTACAAGCTTTAGCACGTGTTTACTTACAAAAAATGTTTTTCTTCAAATTACAAAAATATTTATTACTTTTTCTCCCTGTAAAACCCACCTTGCTTTGGATCTTAGGGTAACTCTTCCATTTTCTTTCTTTGTGGTTTTAAAACGTCTTTTTCTTTTGTTTGATTTTCTATCGTGATTTACCTTCCTTTCCTTTCCTAACTCCTGTATTTCGTTTTCATGTTTTTTTTTTCATATTTGTTTATTCCTTTTTTTTTTCTTATACTGAAAGTTATGGTAGTTGCTCTTATTTTCATGATCAAAACATCTAACAACAGCTGACCACTAATTGTGAAGTGGAATTCATGACCAGGCACATTAGTTAAATTATCTCTTGCATATGGTGATGCTGCATACTTTTCTTCAACATTCTCTATAGCTTCTTTCACCAAATCAACATATTTTTCGTTTCTGAGTAGTGATAAGTTGAATTTCAACAACGTTTTTTCCTTTTCTCTTGTGGTCAGTACTAAACTGATGTTAATCAGAGAATGTTGCCCCACAGGATATCCGTATCATTAATGTTTGCAACAAACCCTCGGATGATGAGAAAAAAATCTAGACGGCTCTGTTGAAGGGGGGTCCATCTTCTCCACGTACATCTCAGCAATTCTGGATTGATCCATCCCCATAACTAGTTCTAGGTCATCCGTCATATCAAATACTATAGCCGTATTTTTTTTCCCCCCAAGTTTGGGTTTTAAGTACATGTTCCAAATATGCAGAGAGTGACGTCCTTGTTTGTTTCGATTTCGCAAATTTGTTTATTCATTTCGTAAAACTAGAATATTTACCTTTAAAGTGAAAAAAAAAAAATCCATTGAAATTTTGCAAATGAAAAACTACACTCTGCTTTCGAACTTGGACAATACCAGTGCTCTGTGACTGCCCTTAGCACACACTTACGTAATAAGAAAGACACCGCGTAACACGCACCACATGACCAGCTGAAACACGCTGCCTTCATGTTTGTGGGACCGGCCTCACACGGCTTCAACGACTGAACGAGGAGAGTGGCGAGTCGCCGAGAGGAAACCGCAAGGAACAAAGAAGTTTGTCATTGTTCGGGTCGTGTGGTCAGTATTTGTTCAGGTATGTAAAGATTTCATTGTAATCATCCCAGCTTCGTTTTCTTCTTCTTCTTGATGTATGTGCCCACGATCATCATTTTGATTATTTTGGCATCTTCTTAGTTTTGCTCATTGATGAAAGGTACGATGACAGCAAACTATCGGAAGTAAGAAGGCTCTACAAACATGTCGCAGTGATATTCGGCTCGTCCGGTCAGTGTAGATTTTGTTAGCATTGAGAGTTTTTTAGGTTAGTACAATATATATTATAATTTACATATATAACGTGTAGGACTAAAAGCAGATTTGGCTTTTTTCTGTTTGTTGTTTTCAGCAAATAGTTTTAAATCCTTTATCCAGTACTGGGTCCGTATGCAGATAGATCGGATAAATCGGCTATCGAACCGATTGCGGTAGTTTGCTCGATAACGCGGAAAAAATTCTCATGCAGAAGCCACGATAGAGAGTACTTTGCTTCATTTTACAAAATGAAATTTGTTTAGAATCTTGCATTATTATTCAATGCTTATTGAGTTCAGTATTTGAAATAGGCAAATTGAGTGTTCCTGCAGTAGTGCTAGGCAAAGAGTTCCAAATTTTAATAATCCTGTTTAAAACAAAATCCACACACACACACACACACACACACACACACACACACACACACATGGCAAAAGACTGGTTTTTTTTAGCAAGTGGTTTATGAGTCTGATTTTGTAAGATGGTCTCTTGCTCCAGTGGTTTGCTGTATATTTTCTTTTAAAAAATGTTAAGTTTTTTTTTTCAGAATCAGTGGTCAAACTATGTTGCCATATTAAAACAATTGGCCTACCTTGTATCTAGAGTTTAAAAGTGGAACCATTGTGTCAGACTTTGAACTGAATAAGATGAGGTATCATCCTAGAAATTCTGTTTTCTATATATATAGTGACAGACTTTCAGGTTCACTCTGATATTCTAAACTTAGTGATTCAAGGAATCTTAACCTTTCTTTGTAATTGAAATGACTCACTCGAATGATAAATTTGTCAGGGTTTTTTTTCTTTTTTTCTTTTTTTTTTTTTTTTTTTTTTTTTTTTACATATTCTTAAGAAAGGTTTGTTAGGTGAATCTTCTTTATACTTATTCTGGGGGGGGGAAAAAGGTGAAATTGAGCACCAAACCATATTGCTTTGTCTAAAATTTGCACACCTATAGTGTTAAAAAGGTGTACCATCATATCTGTGGTTTTGAATTGAATTTTGTTTCCCATTTTAACAGTTGCGTGTGAGATGTAGGTCACAAACGAAATAAACTATCAACTTAGACACCTTAACCTATTGTTACTTTCAGTAAACTCCTTTTAACTTTCTCAGTTTCAGTGGGTTTCACTTCACATCACTCCTGGTGTTTCAAATTTCTAATGGGGCTTTGACAAATCTTACGCAGTACTCACTCGGAGCTGTAGCCAACTGGTCTGTACTCAGGTCTATTCAACTCAATTCAATTCAGTTCAGTTCAATTCAGTTTACTTTATTGTCCATCGGAAATTTTTTTTGCTCCATCCATATCATTTCACAAGTGCATTAAGACATTACAAAAAGACATTATAAATCGTACCATAAAAGCCTGTGTTATTATATATATTTGTATATACATCAACACTCACCCCCCCCCCCCACCCCCACACACACCCCACACACACACACATGAATCCCCCACACACACATACACACCCCCCCCCCCCCCCCACCCCACCCGCGCGCACACACACACACACACACACACACACACACACACACACACACACACACACACACACACACACACACACACACATGAAATAACAATAAACATCCATAAGACATAGAACATTACATTGATTATAAAAACAATACATAAAAACACAAACTCACCCGCACCAATGCCCAAACACTAAAACACACACACACACGTACACACACACACACACACACACACACACACACACACACACACACACACACACACACACGCACACACACACACACACATACACACAGTCATAGTCACAGTAAAAGCATAATATTGCAAACTGAAGTGTTCATGTCTGAGAGACAAGGGTCATGGCAGTCAATCACAGGCTTTAGTTTAAAATGCTAATGGCACTTGGTATAAAGGACTTCTTCTGTGCTCTGGGCATTCTGTAGCATCTTCCTGATGGAAGTTTTTCAAAGTGGGCAGTGGAGTGGGTGTGAGGGATCAGAGGTAATATTCACAGATTTCCTGATTACAGAAACAGTGCAGACTTCTCTGAGAGCAGATTGCCTTTTCTCTATAACCTTACTTGCCTGATTGACAATTCTGGCGAGCTTTGAGAAAGATCTTTCTCTGAAAGATTTCCAAACCAGACAGCAATGTTGAATGACATTAGACTTTGTATTAAGCTTACATATATATACCTTTTCTAGTACGTGTTGACTGACATTAAAACTATGTAATTTTCTCAACAGAAACAACCTTTGATTTGCTTTTTTGAAGATACTGTCAGTATGATGACTAAAAAAAGACAGCTTATGGTCAATGTGTATACCAAGAAGATTTTTGAAACGGTCAGCAGTTTCTATTGTCTGTCCATTTATCACAACTGGTTGAAATGAACTATTGGTATTGAAAAGTTTAATACAAGTTCTTTGGTCTTACCACAATTAAGTTGCAAGAAGCTGGAAGCAGCACCAGTCTGTAGTTCTAAGATGTGACTGAAGTATGCTTGCTCATTTATAGAGCTTCTTTAAACAAAAGACTTACAAGAACCATATCATCAGCATAGTTAATCAGGTTCAGAAGTGCACCCTGGATTTTCATTTCATTTGTGTAAACCGAAAATAACAAAGGAGATAGAACACATCCTTGAGGAGCACCTGTGTTTAAGACAATTTCCTCTGACAAACAACCATTCATTAATACTCTCTGGGATCTGTTTTCAAGAAAATTTCTGACCCACTTAATAACACTTAATGCCACTTGGCACTATAGTTGTTCTTCCTCCTTTACTGGCTTGACTTAAACATGCTTCCAGCTGCTGGGATCTTTTTCATCTTTGATTGTTAATATCAAAAAGAATTATTAAAGGATATGTTGAGCAGTCTTTTATCTTTTTTTTTAGGCTTAGGATAACTACATCACGATCAGCAGACTTCGTAATGGTTCAGTTTGGATTATTTATCTCATGTCATTTACTGATTTAGTCAAATAAGCTACAAGGATGTATCTGGCTGTTTGGGAATTAGGGGAAGTTACCCAAATCCTCAGCAGTTAAAACACTTGAGAAGAAATTAATTTAGTACATCAGCGTTTTCCTTAGTCTGAGTAAATGAGCCATCAGGCTTGATAAGATTAGCACCTGTGGTTTTTGTCTTGATGAAATATATATGCAAATAAACTCTTGGGATTTTTTTTTTTTTTAAATTCCTCCAAGATCGCTTTCTTTTTATTAGCTAGTTTTTCATAATGCCTATTTCACCTGATTCGTTGCTTTGGCAAACTCATCATAATTTTCTTTTGTTTTATTCATTTATGTAATTAGTTAGTTATTTTATACATTTTAGAAAACTCTGCTTTTCGCACTGATTATGTCTTATATCTAGCATTGTGCAAGAGGTGTGCTTGTTTTGTAACACTGAATATTTCTGGACATGTGTTATTGCAAAGGTACTGATCTGTCTCATCGATCCCACTGTTTTATTTTTAAAAAAATGGTCCCAGCAGTCATGTACATCCAAACCATGCTCCAGTACACATTTCCAGTCAGTATACAGATGAACTGTGTCAGGCCAGGGGTCATTCCCTTATTCAGTGCTTACTTTTAGTGGGTTTGACCTCCTTGTCCAGGGCCAGCCCAGCTGTACAATGGTGAGCAACAGGCAAGCTCAGTGTCATGTAATATCTTTAACCCAGTGGTGGAAAGAAAGGATAGATTCAGGATGTTACCATGGTTTTACTTAGGTTTGGGTCAAGAATTGTTGCATGTTGCTGACCTCTGAAGTGCGTTGACTCTAAACCATGTCAAGCAGGTAAAATTAATTCGCAGTCTGCGGAAATACAATTGCAGTCCTCCAGCCATTTACAGGAAAGTTAAAAATGCCTGTCATGATCATTGTGTCAGTAGAAGGTACTGAAATATGCCATTTTTGATTTGTCATGTTGCTGAGTGCTTAAAGCACAGAAGCATAATGGCTATCTGTAGATTAATTATATGAAAGCTCACCATAATTTTGAACCCTAAAGAAGGATGACAAAAATTCTGAATTAAGAAAACTTCTGGTCTTCTTTTAGTGTATAAGGAGTTGTGGATGACTGAATTCTGCAACATCCCTGTCAGCCGGGTCTGATAGAAGTTCAAACTCCGCAGGGATTCAGGAACAATTCCCTTCATTTCTGGATGCTGTGGAGTGGATTTCACCCCGAAGAATAATAATGTCAGGTTTCATCTCTAAAATCAGAGATTCTAATTCAATCCCTTTATTTGTTGTAAAGAAATTAAAGGTTGTAGGAAACACAGGTCTGATGGTTACTTGCTGTGTTGTTTCACGATTAAAAAAAAGAAAAAAAAACAGACTTGCTATCAGATCATTAGGCAGCAAGGCTGGCAATCCCCCCTCACCCTCCCAAACACCCTCTCCAGAAGTGGGAGAAGCTGAGGGAGGGACTGGGAGGGAGGGGAGGGATTGGAGGGAGGGGGGATTGGGAGAAGGAGGGGAGGAATTGCAGAGGGGGGGAGGGGTTGGGGAAGGAGGGGAGGGATTGGAGAGGGGGGAGGGATTGGGGAGGGCAGTTGGTAGATTCATACGTGACTGTTTCTTTTGTTTGCCTTGACCTTTGATGTAGTGTGTCATGAAGGACATAGGATGAATACAGTGCTCATGTACACCAGAGAACATTGTAAACCAGGTTTCATCTTTTTTTTTTCTTTGCTTCTTCTCTATAGTTGATTTGTTCTTTTTTTTTTTTTTAGTGTGGGTTAAGGGTGAAGGACAAGTATGGCAGTATGCTATGAGCAACATCATGCTTTGTTGTTTACAAGCTGCATTTGAAAGGCAAAACAAGCAATGTAAACAAGTATGATTATCATCATGATGATGGTCATTATTGCTATTTTTATTATTGTTGTTAATATAACAATGTTATTATTGTTGTTGTTATTGTTCTTATTATTATATTATGATCATCATCATCATTAGTATTGTTGTTGCTGTTATTGTTATTATTGTTAATATCATTTATAGTAGTAGTAGCAGTAGTAGTAGTTATCACAAATGTATTCTACAGATCAGAGAACTTTCAGTACAGTTTAGCTTGTTTTATCATCAACTGACATATGAATGAGATGAGTCAGACTTGAGTGTGGTCACATACTTCACCACAGCAGTGAGCTGACACACTGTCTTCTGATTTCAGACTTGAGCCACAATCTGAAACGTCACTGGCGGCAGACACCCACGAGATGGCGTGTAGTTCATGTTTTGATCTGCCCTGCAGTGGAATCAGACTGATTGTCTCTGAAGACGACAGCAGACTGGACGCAGACGCTTAGCCATCGCCGCCATGGAAAAGTTGGAGGGCTTTGGGGTGTTTGTGTGGCTGACTCTCATATGTCCCCCTGACTTGCCGATACCGTGTGAGGAGGAATACAGGGAATACTGGACGAGGCAGATGACTAGTTACTACCACCATCTTTTTTCTGGCCTCTCTGGTCACAAAGTCTCGTCAGTGACTTTAACGCTGTTGGGGAGATCTTGTAAGTGGATGGTGTGTGAGACTGTGTTCTGAGCATTATTCATTCATACTGTACACTGTGTCAGTTCATTAGCATGGAGATTTGGGTTTTGGCATCATCAGGGACATTTTGTGTTGGCAGCAAGACCATGCTGACCCCACACTGAACCCATTCTCCTCCCACTTGGTCAGGGAGGCAATGAGGACAAGGGGGACAATCCAGGATAGTGTGGTGGGGATCTGTGATGCTGATCCGGATCAGACAATGGATCCAGCATGTTCTGCAAAATTTTTTACAGAGTTGTTTACACACACACACACACACACACACACACACACACACACACACACACACACACACACACATATATCATGCACTCCATGCATGGGTTTTATGACTCATTCTTCATTACAATACCATATATATATGTATATGTATATACACACACACACAAACACACACACACACACACACACACACACGCACACGCATACGCATGCACGCACACATGCACACATGCAGTGCAGACGAGGGCGTGTGTGTATGTGTGTTGCAAAAAACATGTGACTTTCCATCTTTCAACCACAAATCTCCTCTAATCTGTTAGTTTTGTAAGCTATCTTGATAGATGGATAGGTAGACAGTTAGATGAAGAGATAGATTGCAAAACTATCTTGATAGATGGCTAGATGGATAGGTAGATGGATAGATGGATACATACACACACACACACACACACACACACACACACACAACACACACACACACACACACATATATATATATATACATACATACATACATGCACACGTATACACATACATAACACACATACACATATATGTAGATGATAGATAGGTGGAAATTAAGGATTTTAAGGAGGAAGTTGGTCGGGTTGAAAGATGGAATGTCACCCAGGTGGAAGCCATTCAATTTTGATGCAGACTTGGTCTTGCGCTGAGGGTCCAGGTCAGTGGCTGACCCAGGATCTTTTTACATCAAAATGTTTACACAGTTTACACTGATCATGGACACTGACCGCGTGATAACAAATTGTTAGTTGTGTGCCTGTTTATGGACACTGTTACAGTGTGATAACAAATTGTTTTGTTGGTTATCAGCCTGTTTACCAATTTTATTCTGATCATGGACACATGTGTGCACTTCACACCATTTTCTACATGATAATGCCGTGAAAGCACACTTTGTGTGTGTGTGTTGTAGTGAGTCGTTTTACGTCACTTGTTGGCTCAGCCATACACAGTTGTAGACCATGTGCTGTGGGTTGTAGTGAGTCGTTTTACTTCACTTGTTGGCTCAGCCATACACAGTTGTGTAACCATGTGTGTGGGTTGTAGTGAGTCGTTTTACTTAGTGAGTCGTTTTACTTCACTTGTTGGCTCAGCCATACACAGTTGTAAACCATGTGTTGTGTGTTGTAGTGAGTCGTTTTTACTTCACTTGTTGGCTCAGCCATACACAGTTGTAAACCATGTGCTGTGTGTTGTAGTGAGTCGTTTTACTTCACTTGTTGGCTCAGCCATACACAGTTGTAAACCATGTGTTGTGCTGTTGATGACTCAGGGAACCACAACAAGCTGCTGATGGACATGATGGCCAAGGCGCTGACCTCCTACAGGGTCACCTGCCCGCTGCATCAGCAGGTCTCCCTGAAGACCGTCACTGTCGTTGTCCAGGGCAACGCTTTTGAATATTTCCACATCTGCATCACCACCTGTCTCAGAGCTATGGCACAGGTACTTTCTGTTGGGTCATGTGTGTGTGTGTGTGTGTGTGTGTGTGTGTGTGTGTGTGTGTGTGTGTGTGTGTGTAAATGAAATAATTCGGCTTGCTTTTCAAATTTTCATTGTTTTCGCCTAGAAGAAAAGCAAGAAAGCTCTAGGTAAATCTGCTTCTGACAAGGTTCCTTGCTGAATTTGGACCAAGGCAAGACATACAAGTTCTTCTTGGGCCTCACAGGGGTCAGGGTTTTTGTTGTTGTTGCTGTTGTTTTTCTTTCGGTCCCCCTTTTCACTGGATGTAAACAGTCGTCTGAGTGCTAGTGTTTCTGATGAGGTGATGATGTCCCCTAAGCAGTCCACAGTTTGCACTAATGACAGAATCCATGGCAGCAAGGGAAATGGCATTGCCAGATTCTGTCCACAGTTCCACTTGGGTACTATGACCAAAATATGACCAAGCAAAAAGAAATGTATGGCTCTTGCAAAGGAGTGCAACACAAATTTGAGTAGGAGAAATCTGTTGTAACAGTGAAGGTTATAGCGTGCAGTTCAGTAACATATATGGAACACTTCAATAGAAAACAATGCAATGAAATGCAATGCAGTTCGATGCAATCTAGTTGGAATGCAATGTAATATGCAATCCAGCAGGATGCAATGCAGTGTGATGCAATCCAGCAGAATGCAATGCAATATGATGCAATCCAGCAGGATGCAGTGCAGTGTGATGCAATCCAGCAGGATGCAATGCAATATGATGCAATCCAGTTGGAATGCAATGCAATATGATGCAATCCAGCATGTAATGCATGTGCAATATGAGGATGCAGTGCAGCAGTGATGCAATCCAGCAGGATGCAGTATGTGATGCAATCCAGCAGGATGTGCATGTGATGCAATCCAGTAGGATGCAATGCATGATGCAATGATGCAATCCATGCAATATGATGGGTGCAATGCAATGCAATGATGCAATCCAGTAGGATGCATGCAATGCAGTATGATGCAATCCAGTAGGATGCAATGCAATATGATGCAATCCAGTAGGATGCAATGCAGTATGATGCAATCCAGTAGGGTGCAATGCAATGCAGTAGGTTGCAATGCAGTATGATGCAATACAGTAGGTTGCAATGCAGTATGATGCAATCCAGTAGGATGCAATGCAATATGATGCAATCCAGTAGGATGCAATGCAATATGATGCAATCCAGTAGGATGCAATGCAATATGATGCAATCCAGAAGGATGCAATGCAATATGATGCAATGCAATCTACTGGGATGCAATGCATGTGATGCAATCTATTGGGATGCAATGCAATGTGATGCAATCCAGTAGGATGCAATGCAATATGATGCAATCCAGTAGGATGCAATGCAGTATGATGCAATCCAGTAGGATGCAATGCAATATAATGAAATCCAGTAGGATGCAATGCAATCCAGTAGGATGCAATGCAATATGTGATGCAATCCAGTAGGATGCAATGCAATATGATGCAATCCAGTAGGGTGCAATACAATATGAAGTGTCCAGATGTGTATCAATTTAGAACAGACAAAAGGAACACACTTCACCATAAAGTGTGAATAATAACACCAGTAGTAATAATCATGAGAATGATGATAATAATCATAGTGATAATGGTAGTAATTTTGCTACAAGTACTGTTACACTTTTGCTACTGATAACAGTGAAATTGCTGATGATAATGGACAGTAGGAATCATGATGATATATACTTCTGCTACTGATAACAGTGAAGTTACTGATTATAACATGACAGTAGGAATCATGATGATAATATCAAAATCCTGGTGCTTGGGCAGTCACAGAGCGACGAGTTCCACCGCACCATACAGAAATCCTACTCCTTGGAGGACCTGAGACCCACTGCCAGCTGGCATCAGCATCCAAACAGGGTAAGCAGTGTACCTATCCACCCCATAAGTAGTGTACCTATCCACCCCCATAGCAGTGTACCTATCCACCCTCAAAGCACTGGCCCCACACGACTCTCCCAGACGACTCTCCACAGACTACTCATTATTTACGTCAAGCATGCTTCAG
Organism: Conus betulinus; assembly: GCA_016801955.1. NCBI lineage: Eukaryota > Metazoa > Mollusca > Gastropoda > Neogastropoda > Conidae > Conus > Conus betulinus. The sequence goes on from JADBJO010003806.1 coordinate 12,728, forward strand.
CTGTTCACTCTCTCCTTGTTTTACTACCTTCATTTTCTTTTGAAAGGATCATTTTTCTTACTTATTAATCCATGCACCTTCATTTTTGTCATGATTTTTCCTTTCAGACGCATGTATTTCTTTTACATAAATATTTTTTTCTTTGTTTCTTTTCTTTCCATTTCCCCCTGTCCCCCTCCCCCCCCTCCCCCCCCCCCCCCCCCCCCCCCCCCCCCCCCCCCCCCCCCCCCCCCCGCCTCTTTTTTTGTTTGTTTTTGTTTGTTTCTGTTTCAATAGCACTTGTTTAACTTTTTACTCACTTACTAATCTCCTCTCCTTTCCATCTAATTCCTTCTTCTTCTTTCTTCTTCTTCTTCTTATATACTCTTATAATTATTAGTCCTATTCTTTTTGCTTTATTTCTCCCCCCCTCTTATTAGTAATTTCATTAGTCAAAATTGTTAGCATTATTACCATCATTATCATCATCATTATTGTTATTATTAGTTGTGTTGTATCATTATTAATTTTACTATCATTAGTATTATTGTTATTGTTCATTTATTGTTGTTGTTAGTGTTGTTATTTCTTACTAATCATCATCTTCTAAATTGATATTGCCATCTGTATGTTCCTACTATTTATTATTTCTATTAAATTCACAGCTTCATTTGAATATGAAAGATGTGGTGCTCTGTGTTGTTTTATTTGTTTATTTCTATTTTGCCTCACAGCTTCATTGTTTGTCATGAAAGAGGCAGTCATTGTTTTTGTTGGTCTGTTGTTTACTAATCTGTGTTGCCATTCCATGTTCCCTTTCATGTTTCATGTTTCCTTGTTCATCCCGCTTAGACACCAGCTTGGTGTATTATGTACAGTTTTCTTTTCCTGTGCCATGAAAATACCTATTGTCCACATCCCTTGGAGAAGTATCAGTAGCAAAATAGTAGTAATAGTATCAGTTTAAAAATTATTATCATTATTATTACCATCATCATCATTATTGTTATTGTTAGTGTCTGTATTATCGTTATCTGTCATGTCACTATTATTAGTATTATGTTAATACAGACTTTCAAATTATGTTATTATCAACACAGCTTGTAAATTGATATGCACTCTACGCATGCTCCGTAGATTTTATATTCTATTTTTTCACAGCTTCATTGTGAAAGAGGTGGAAAGATGTATTCAAATCTGTGTTAGAGGAACGGCATGCCTTTCAAAAGCTGAACAATCCATTTTTCCTTTCATGTTTCAATGTTTAAGGCAGTATCCCGCTTAGAACACCAGCCTGGTGTATGTATGTACAGTTGTCTTTCCTGTGCCATGAAAACACGGCATTGGCCAGACCTCCACCGGAGAAACTCGTTCTTTAAAAAAAAACCCCAACAACCCTAAAAACCTTGTCGCATTTGTTGTCTGTAACGTTATCTGTCATTCAGCTATACAGTTAAATATAATCTTTTGAAGACTTTTCAATCAAATCTGTGGTGTTATCTGGAACACAGCTCATGTGTTGGGTTTGTCTTTACGTCAGTCGCAGATGTTCAACTCTGAACTGTTTTCTTTCTCTTTCACCTCTGGTTGGGGTCTATTTCAAATGTGATTAGAGGAACGGCAATCCATTATAAAAAGAGAACAATGACCGCTACATTTCTCCAACCTCTTAGGTCAAATATTAACTGAGAAAACCTTTGTCTTTTTTCTTTTTTTTTTTTTAAACAACAAATTTTTCACATTATCCTTTAAAAACGTTCTTTTTAGAAGTCGTTCAAATGTCGTTTTGTTCAAAATGATAAATACCATTTTCACTTGCCTTACTGTGTCTGAATAATTTGACTAATTTAGTTCTAACATGCCTGTCTTTTGAATACTTGATTTCTTTATACATCAAGTCTCTGTGGTGCCGTCATAGGTCGTCCAGATGTGGTCACACATGGTTGTTGTTGTTGATTGTTGTTCAGTGAATATACTAAACCTTTGTCTTGCCGATGATTGTTCACTGAACGCACAATAAAAATCTTATCTTGTTGAGGACTGTGCACTGGATAAATGAAAAACTTTGTTTTATGGATGACTGTTCAGTGAATAACTAACACTTTGTCTTACTGTTCAAAGAATAAGCTAACACTTTGTCTTACTGTTCAATGAATAGACTAACACTTTGTCTTACTGTTCAATGAATAGAATAACTAACACTTTGTCTTACTGTTCAATGAATAGACTAACACTTTGTCTTACTGTTGAATAGACTAACACTTGTCTTACTGTTCAATGAAGACTAACACTTTGTCTTACTGTTCAATGAATAGACTAACACTTTGTCTTACTGTTCAATGGATAAACTAAACTAACCTTACCAGCCGTGTCAGCCAATAGTGGCTGATGGGATTTCTCTCCCTTGTGCTGTGTCAGCCAAGGCTGGCTGATGGACAAACAGTACATTCTGCCATGTCATCCTCTATTGGCTGACGGGAACATAAAAAAATTCCTGCACCTTCCATGAAAATGATCCAAGGGAAATAAAGCTCTGTAACTCGGCTTGGGTATGTCATAGCGAGTTGTAGACCTTACTTTCAGTGTGCCAATCGAGAACTTGGCTGACCCTAGCAGCTTTGAAACAAAGAAACTGGCGGCACCAGGCGTTCCTGCTTAGCGCGCGTATTTCCTGTGCCAGAAAAAATGTCGGTCAGGCGAAGGGGTGGTAGCGATTTCTCGCTCAATGAAGCGCTTGAAAACCATATTACAAAGTGGATTTGGTGATGAGGGGAGTGATAGAGAGATAGAAAACTATGAAAGAGAAGTGGAAAGCGAATTGTTTGAAGATGCAGCCATCCCTTCATCTTCTGATTTGGTGTTGTAAAAGAACGGAATAGAATGTAAACAAAGCATTCTTTCTACTTATCAGACATGTTTTTCAACGGACAGTTGTGTATACACATTGAAAGTAAATGATTCGAAATTACTATGTTCGATTAGTTGAGTGTTTGTTCTGTCCTATGACACCTAACACAACACTGTCAGTTGTTGTCTAGCTACTGTAAGAATAAATTAAAAAGTGGCCAAATATGCACGACGACAGGGACTGAGCGCCCTGCGTGAGCGTGCGGCAGCAGCGAATTGTGCTGTCCGTGCCGCTCTCGGCTAGATAGCACAATTTATCTTACTGTTCAGTTAATAAATTAACACTTTGTCTTACTGAATAAACTAAAACTTTGTCGTACTGTTCAATGAATAGGCTAACACTTTGTCTAACTGTTCAGTGAAATAAACTAACACTTTTTGTGTAACTGTTCAATGAATAAAACTAACATTTTGTTTACCTGTTCAGTGAATAAACTAACATTTTGTCTTACTGTTCAATGAATTAACTAACACTTTTCTTACTGTTCAATAAATAAACTTACACTTTTTCTAACTGTTCAGTGAATAAACCAACACTTTCTCTTACTGATGTATAGTTTACTGATGTATGTTGTACTGATGTATGGTGTACTGATGTATAGTCTACTGGTGTATGGCGTACTGATGTATGATGTACTGATGTATGGCCTACTGATGTATGGTCTACTGATGTATGGTCTATGATGTATGATGTATGTTGTACTGATGTATTGTGTACTGATGTATGGTCTACTGATGTATGGTCTACTGATGTATGATGTATGTATGGTCTACTGATGTATGATGTACTGATGTATGGTCTACTGATGTATGGTCTACTGATGTATGGCCGTACTGATGTATGGCGTACTGATGTATGGTCTACTGATGTATGGTCTACTGATGTATGACTACTGATGTATGGTCTACTGATGTATAGTCTACTTATGTATGGTCTACTGATGTATGGTCTGTCTCCAGCTTGGCAGGCCCTTGAGCCCAGCCCTTCACACCCAGACGACCTCCACAGACATCTCAGGGGCAAGTACCAGTTCCGCCCCCTCCCTCACAACCCTCTTGCACAGCTTGACATGGGGTGGTTTGGAGACAAGTGAGGCGCATTTTCCCCTCATTCTTTCAGTCCTCGCATCGTGTCAAGACCTATGGCTGTGTGCCAGTCAGCTCCTTTGACAGCATAAAGGGACTTGAACGTCAAAAGCTTTATGCCCAATTCATTTTTGGACAAGAGTTGCCTCATCATACATTTGGAAGTGGAGTTCCTGGCGAATGGTGTATCTACCCATGGGGCGATGTGTTTGAACATCACTCTGCCGGCCAGTCCAGTGTAACTGACGGTCCTTCCCAGCAGAGAGAGCAGCCAGACCTCTGGAGTGGTCATTCCGTCCCGACACCCAGCAGCCGGGGCAGCAGCAGCAGCGGCTTTCCATCCTCCATGGAGACAGATCAGTCTGAGCAGCTTTATTCCAGGATCTCTTTGTTATTGGTAACAAAGCTGATGCCCTGCTCACCTACCACGGTCACTGGGAACGCCAGCAACAGCCAAGGGGGGCCACTCTCCGTAGTTCGCTGTCACCATTCTCAGTATGTGACAGGCTATCAGAGAAATGTTTTGGATTTTTATGTCACAGACGTGGCTGTCCAGGCACGGTCTGACGCGGGGAATGAGACCAGACTGCTGAGGGATGGCGAAAACGATGATGAGAATGATGACTCCAGCAGGCAAACCTCAAATGCTGCCAGACAAATTACTGAGGAAGATCTCATCGAGCGTTCCCAGTCAGAACAGGCGCTCAACATGCAAACTGCAGGTTCTGACCAGGAGGTGGATGTCGACAGAGATTGTGACGACTTTTGCCCCATCTGTTTGGATGTGCTGCGTCGGCCCACAAAATTGACAAGTGTGGCCATGTTGTTCTGCCGAATCTGCCTGGAACAGAGCTTCCAGCAGCATCCTAGGTGTGCCCATTGTGCAATGTCACTTTTGCCGTGATGTCTGGCAGCATGCCTGACGGCAGAATGGAGGTGTGTGGCCGAGTGCACCCCTTGCCAGGACACGAGGACAATCACAGTATGGTCATCGACTACCTCATACCTTCTGGATTGCAAGGGGTGAGTACCTGGACAATTCCTTGGCTTGAGTCACAGCACATGAGAGATGGAGTGGTTGATCTGATTTCTTAGAGGGTCATCTTTTGCTGTGAGAGATAGAGGGGTTGATCTGATTTCTTAGAGGGTCATCTTTGCTGTGCTGTTTTTTCATTTGCTTTGGTTCTTTATATTGGGTTGCAAATATGTTGTGTCTTTTAGGCTGTTTTTACTTTAATAGGTGTTCAATTTTTTCCAGGTGCAAAAGGAACACCTGTGCACATGTTCATACAAACACAGCTACAACACTTTCTCTCTCCTCTCTCTCTCTCTCTCTCGCAGTCTCTGTCATGCATGCACTACACCCACAGGCTTGCAAGCACACATACAACATGCGCATACTCACATAAACTACACACACATGTGCACACACACACACGCACAACACACACACACACACACACACACACACACACACACACACACACACAAACACACACATCCAGTTAAGAATGATGTGAAACATGAGATTAAAATTAGATCAGATATTGACTTTCCTACACGTGCAAAAACAAATCCTCTCAGATTACCCTGGCAATGTATACATCTGAGCTTAGGAAAGCCGGGCATTTACTGTTGTGTTGACAAAAAGTCTGTATCTGCCAGCCCTCCTTCTTCCCTACACCCCCCTGGGAACTTCAAAGGGCCCATTTTGATATTGATCACACTATTTTAAACATGAAGGACAATATGAATATAGTGGCGAGCACTGTTAAATCTCATATTGAAGAGAAGTATCCAAATCGCTTAAAAGTATACACAGATGGGTCATTAATTCAGAAAAATGTGGGCTCTGCTTATTTGAAACCTGATTTAAAAGCAGAGAAATGTTTTTCACTGGGGAAAAATAAATCATTTTTACTGTGGAACTTACTGCAATATTAATGGCATTAAATTATCTTCTAAAATTTTCCATGATCTATTTTCAAGCACTTTTTTTGTGTTGATTCAAAGTCCTGTGCTTCAGGCACTGGAATCGAAATGATAACTGTAATTAGCAATTTGATTCATGCCCTTTCTTACAAGGCACGGCAGTACTTTCTGCTGGATACGTCACACTGTTGGTTTTATATAACGATAAAGTAAACAGAGTGGCAAAACAAGGTGCCAAAAAGGTAGTTCAGAATCTTTCAGGATGAATTTTCCACTTTTCGGTTCAAGAACAATA
>JADBJO010003806.1:41484-46484 GCA_016801955.1 Conus betulinus
GTACATGTGTGCATTATGAGGCTGTGAGAGAGGCCAGGTGTAGGGGGAAGTAGGGGGTACAGAGAGTGTGTAACAGTCATGTGTTGTGTGTACATGTGTGCATTGTGAGGCTGTGAGAGAGACTAGGTGGAAGGGGAAGTAGGGTGGTACAGAGAGTGTGTAACAGTCATGTGTTGTGTGTACATGTGTGCGTTGTGAGGCTGTGAGAGGCCAGGTGGAGGGGTACAGTGTATATAACATGTGTTGTGTGTACATGTGTGCATTATGAGGCTGAGAGAGAGGCCAGGTGGAGGGGTACAGTGTTATAATAACATGTGTTGTGTGTACATGTGTGCATTATGAGGCTGAGAGAGAGGCCAGGTGGGGAGGGGAGGGGGGGGGGGGGGGGGGAGAGGGGAGGGGTGGGGGGGAGTAGGGTGGTACAGACAGTGTATAATAACATGTGTTGTGTGTACATGTGTGCATTATGAGGCTGAGAGAGAGGCCAGGTTGGGGGGGGGGGGGAAGGGGGGGGGGGGGGGGGGAGTAGGGTGGTACAGACAGTGTATAATAACATGTGTTGTGTGTACATGTGTGCATTATGAGGCTGTGAGAGAGGCCAGGTTGGGGGGGGAGGAGGGGGGGGGGAGGAGGATGGTACAGACAGTGTATAATAACATGTGTTGTGTGTACATGTGTGCATTATGAGGCTGTGAGAGAGGCCAGGTGGAGGGGGAAGTAGGGGGGTACAGACAGTGTATAATAACATGTGTTGTGTGTACATGTTGTGCATTATGAGGCTGTGAGAGAGGCCAGGTGGAGGGGGAAGTAGGGGTGTACAGAGAGTGTGTAACAGTCATGTGTTGTGTGTACATGCATATACACACCACACCTTACACACCTCATAAGTCTTTGTGTTCTGATAATCCCAACATCAATTAAAAAAAGTGGTACAGGAAATCACAACAATTTTCAGTGGACTGCTTTTCAATGAGAACCGTGCAAGGCTTAGCCACTCTTGCCACTCTACAGTCTTTGTTCCTTTGCACAGGTCTTCCTTTCAATGCTGACATGCCGCTCTATAGTCTTTGTTCCTTTGCAAGGTCTTCCTTTCAATGCTGACATGCCGCTCTACAGTCTTTGTTCCTTTGCACAGGTCTTTCCTTTCAATGCTGTCATGACACTCTACAGTCTTTGTTCCTTTGCACAGGTCTTCCTTTCAATGCTGACATGCCGCTCTACAGTCTTTGTTCCTTTGCACAGGTCTTCCTTTCAATGCTGACATGACACTCTACAGTCTTTGTTCCTTTGCACAGGTCTTCCTTTCAATGCTGACATGACACTCTACAGTCTTTGTTCCTTTGCAAGGTCTTTCCTTTCAATGCTGACATGCCGCTCTACAGTCTTTGTTCCTTTGCACAGGTCTTCCTTTCAATGCTGACATGACACTCTACAGTCTTTGTTGTGAATTTGCACAGGTCTTCCTTCAATGCTGACATGATCAAAATAAAGACTCAAGCACACAAATGTAAACTGTTTGAACAGTTGATAATTTTTTCCTCCTAAATACTTGTCAGTTATAACAGTGTGAATATAGCTGCTGACTGCAGTGCAGTGATTTTTTTCCTCCTAAATACTTGTCGTTATGCAGTGTGAATTAGCTGCTGATGCAGTGAGCAGTGATTTTTTCCTCCTAATTAATTGTCATTATGCAGCGTGAATTAGCTGCTGAGCAGTGATTTTTTCCTCCTAAATAGTTGTCATTATGCAGCGTGAATCAGCTGCTGAGCAGTGATTTTTTTCCTCCTAAATAGTTGTCATTATGCAGTGTGAATTAGCTGCTGAGCAGTTCTGTGAGGACCACTGACAGTCCTTTTTTTTCTCCTATCAGCTAAGATGACTGCACAGTGCTTCCAACAAAGCACTCTGAAAGGAACGCCAGTCAGTAACTCCAAAAACCCTAAATAAGAATATCAGTTCACTCTAGAACTGTCTTTCAAGACTAATGTCTATGCAACAGTTATGTTTAAGGGATAGGTAATCTATATTAGGCATTGAGAACACACACACCGACAATACCATTTTCCAGAGAATTCAAGTGACAGAGCTGTGGTCATCCATCTACATTCCATGAAGTTCCATTAAAACATGATGAAAATGCTCACACCTTTTGCATGGTCTTGTGTCTGAGAAAAAGGAAGTGAAATGAATAATCCACAGTAAGTACGGATAATAACAAACACCGCCATGTGGACCCCACATAAACCGCTTCAGTATTTCTAATCAAAGATTGGGGTACTCTCTTGAAAACTGTACTGTACTTCATCCTAATTTTGCGCAAGAATAGTGGCCCCGTTGTTTTTTTTTGGTGTGAAATGCTTGCCTGTGCAGCCAGAATACTGCACTGCTGCTTTACTCTGGTGTAACAATACTTGCCAGAACTTGTTTTGTTTTGTTTTTGTTTTTCTTTTTGGTAGTGAAACACAGTTCTCTACTAAACATTTTAGGGGCAGAATACTCTGGTCATGCCCACTCAGGTTTGGCAATGAATAACTGGCCGGTTACCAGACTGTCAGTGGTAAGAGCTCGGTCTCCCCCATCACATGTCCCTGGCAGAATACTCTCCTGTCACATATGAGGGACAAGGCATAATGACAGGCGATGCTAACTCAGAGCTCTGGAATCTCTTCAGAAATAGGAAAGGAGGAGTGGTGTGGTTCCCTGTACGGCTGGCTGCCGCTGGAAGGGATGGAGACAACCGACCGCTTGAAAGAAAAAAAAGTGTAAGGAATGAAGGGGGGAGGGAGGGGGGGGGGGGGTCGAGGAAGAGAGATGGGGGGGGGGGGGGATGAGTACAAGACAGAAGGCGCCAAAATGGGGGCAAGGGACTGGGGGAAGAGACAGAGGGGAGACAGAAGCCCGACCGTGAAGGGGGGGGGGGGGGGGGGGGGGGGGGGGGGGGGGGGGTGGGGGGGGGGGGGGGTGGGGAGGGGGGGGGGGGGGGGGGGGGGGGGGGGGGGGGGGGGGGAGAAGAGAGATTGGGGGGGAGGGGGTGGAGTACAAGACACAAGGAGCCAAAATGGAGGCAGGGGACTGCAGGGGGGGACAGAGGGGAGGAGACAGACGCCTGGCCGTGGAGTCAATGAGCTGACCTACTTGGAGGTCAGTGACTGCCGGGCTGGGGTCAGCGGTCTGTCTGTGACCCACACAGCCCACTGTACACTGTACACAGGCACGTGTCGCCCGTCTGCCCCCATCCCTCTCTCTCTCTCTCTCACGAGCTGTCTCAGACCTCGAAAGGGCGATGGCCTGTAGAATCCCAGACTCATCTCCTCCGTCCCTGTACGTTCAGCACTCTCTCTCTCTCTCTCTCTCTCTCTCTCTCTCTCTCTCTCTCGAGCTGTTTCAGACCTCGAAAGGGCGATGGCCTGTAGAACCCCAGACTCCCCCGTCCCTTTACGTCCAGTACACACACTCCCCCCCCCCCCCCCCCCCCCCCCCCCCCACCGTACACACCCCCCCCCCCCCCCCCCCCCCCCCCCCCCCCCCCCTCCCCCCGTACAAGGGCGATGGCCTGCAAAACACAGGCTCGCTCCTCCTCCCTTCCACACTCCCGTCCCTGTCCCTGTACGTCTGTACATTCTCCCCCTCCCTCCCTCCCTCCTCTTGCTCGCTCTCTCCCGCTCCTCCTCTCTACCCCCCTCCCCTCAAAGGGCAATGTCCTGTTGGAATTAAATTATACCCACTCCTGAATCCATCACCACCCCCCCCCACCACCCCTCCCCTGCCCTGTACTCTCCATTTCCACATTTCATACGGAAGCAGTACAAACTCTGTGCTTGCTTGCTTGCTTGCGTGCATACGTGCGTGCGTGTATACACGTGTGTGTGTGTGTGCGTGTGTGTGTGTTTGCAAAGTGAGCAATGTTCAGATTTTCTCTCATCAATCACATTTTAAAGTGAGATTTACATGCAATCTTTGAACAGTGAAAGCACATTTTTGCAACTAATCAAACTATTATGGTGTATTCAATTCCAATACAATTTTGGAGGGCTCCCCCCCCCCCCCCCCCCCCCCCCAAAAAAAAAAAAAAAAAAAAGTGCATATATACAGTCTTCATCCACAGTACAGCATGACACTCACTGAAATATTTCCCTTACTAGAGGACCTGTGCTGTTGGATGTATAGTGTGCCCTGTGTTTCACATGTACTGATAGGACCTGTGCTGTTGGACGTTTAGTGTGCCCTGTGTTTCACATGTACTGATAGGACCTGTGCTGTTGGATGTTTAGTGTGCCCTGTGTTTTACATTAGCTGTACTGTTACCCTGTGACTAAAGCCCTTGCATTCTATACTCTGACTAAAGCCCTTGTGCTCTATACTCTGACTAAAGCCCTTGAGCTCTATACTCTGACTAAATCCCTTGCGTTCTATACTCTGACTAAAGCCCTTGTGCTCTATACTCTGACTAAAACCTTTGCGCTCTATTCTCTGACTAAGCCCTTGCGTTCTATACTCTGACTAAAGCCCTTGAGCTCTATACTCTGACTAAAACCATTGCGCTCTATTCTCTGACTAAAGCCCTTGCACTCTATACTCTGACTAAAACCATTGCGCTCTATTCTCTGACTAAAACCATTGCGCTCTATTCTCTGACTAAAGCCCTTGCACTCTATACTCTGACTAAAACCATTGCGCTCTATACTCTGACTAAAACCATTGCGCTCTATTCTCTGACTAAAGCCATTGCGCCCTATCCTCTGACTAAAGCCCTTGCGCTCTATACGCTGACTAAAACCATTGCGCTCTATACTCTGACTAAAGCCCTTGCGCTCTATACTCTGACTAAAGCCCTTGCGCTCTATACTCTGACTAAAGCCCTTGCGCTCTATACTCTGACTAAAGCCCCTTGCGCTCTATACTCTGACTAAAGCCCTTGTGCTCTATACCCTGGAGGCCCAGTGCAGCCACAGCAAAGCGCTGGCTGACCAACTGTTCTTAATGGAGTTGACATTTCACTA
>JADBJO010003806.1:51484-58984 GCA_016801955.1 Conus betulinus
AACAGCAACCGTCTCCGTGTTCCACCCTTCTGTCTTCCCGCTAACAGCAACCGTCTGTGTATTCCACCCTTCTGTCTTCCCGCTAACACCAACCGTCTGTGTCTTCCGCCCTTCTGTCTTCCTGCTAACAGCAACTGTCTGTGTCTTCCGCCCTTCTGTCTTCCTGCTAACACCAACCGTCTGTGTCTTCCGCCCTTCTGTCTTCCTGCTAACACCAACCGTCTGTGTCTTCCGCCCTTCTGTCTTCCTGCTAACAGCAACTGTCTGTGTCTTCCGCCCTTCTGTCTTCCCGCTAACACCAACCGTCTGTGTCTTCCGCCCCCTTCTGTCTTCCCGCTAACACCAACCCGTCTGTGTGTTCCACCCTTCTGTCTTCCCGTTAACAGCAACCTGTCTGTGTGTTCCACCCTTCTGTCTTCCCGTTAACAGCAACCGTCTGTGTGTTCACCCTTCTGTCTTCCCGCTAACAGCAACCGTCTGTGTGTTCCACCCTTCTGTCTTCCTGCTAACAGCAACTGTCTGCGTGTTCCGCCCTTCTGTCTTCCTGCTAACAGCAACTGTCTGTGTGTTCCGCCCTTCTGTCTTCCCGCTAACAGCAACTGTCTGCGTGTTCCGCCCACTGACCAACCGCCATGGTTAATACCTAGCATCAGGAACACAGTTAGCTGGCATGCAGAAGCAGCGAGCTAACACGCTCGAAGAGGAGAAAATGATGATGGCAACACGAGAGCGTGTGGACAGGATGGCATGGTACGTCCACGTGAGCCCCCCCCCCCCCCCCCCCCCCCCCCCCCCCCCCCCCCCCCCCCCCCCCCCCCCACACACACACACACACACACTCCGTGCTCTCCCAAACATGATACAGGTAAGAGGTTTACTGAATACCCTGCAGGATCCCTGGGCTCCAGCCTGTCAGCTCACAACCCCTCACACTGGCCGACAGGAAAACAGGGAGGAAAGCTGCTCAAGGGCTGAGTGGGCCTCCGTCTGGGAAAACTGGCCTTTGCTTTCCTGGCTTCTCTCTTTTTCTGTTCTTCCTCGGGCTTTTCTTTTTCTTTGTCACCACCATGGAAAGGTAGCCATGGATATAAAGACAACAGGAAGACTTTTGTCCTCACCATGAAAAGTAGCCATGGATCAGAAGACAACAGGAAGACTTTGCCATCACCATGGAAAAGTAGCCATGGATATAAAGACAACAGGAAGACTTTGCCATCACCATGGAAAAGTAGCCATGGATCAGAAGACATCAGGAAGACGTTGTCCTCATCATGGAAAAGTAGCCATGGATCAGAAGACAACAGGAAGACGTTGTCCTCACCATGGAAAAGTAGCCATGGATATAAAGACAACAGGAAGACTTTGCCATCACCATGGAAAAGTAGCCATGGATCAGAAGACAACAGGAAGACTTTGTCCTCACCATGGAAAAGTAGCCATGGATCAGAAGACAACAGGAAGACTTTGTGCTCACCATGAAAAGGTAGCCATAGATATAAAGACAACAGGAAGACTTTGCCCTCACAATGGAAAAGTAGCCAAGGATAAAAAGACAACTGGATGACATGTGGCCTTGGAACAGAAGACAACAGGAAGACATGTGGCCTTGAATAGAAGACAACTGGAAGACATGTGGCCTTGGAATAGAAGACAACTGGAAGACATGTGGCCTTGGAATAGAAGACAACAGGAAGACATGTGGCCTTGGAATAGAACTGGAAGACATGTGGCCTTGGAACAGAAGACAAATGGAAGACATGTGGCCTTGGAACAGAAGATAATTGGAAGACATGTGGCCTTGGAACAGAGACAAATGGAAGACATGTGGCCTTGGAACAGAAGACAACTGGAAGACATGTGGCCTTGGAACAGAAGATAATTGGAAGACATGTGGCCTTGAACAGGAGACAACTGGAAGATATGTGGCCTTGGAACAGAAAACAAATGGAAGACATGTGGCCTTGGAACAGAAGACAAATGGAAGACATGTGGCCTTGGAACAGAAGACAACAGGAAGACATGTGGCCTTGGAACAGAAGACAAATGGAAGACATGTGGCCTAGAAACAGAAGACCTTGGAACAGAAGACAAATGGAAGGCATGTGGCCTAGGAACAGAAGACAAATGAAAGACACGTGGCCTAGAAACAGAAGACCTTGGAACAGAAGACAAATGGAAGACATGTGGCCTTGGAACAGAAGAGAAATGGAAGACATGTGGCCTAGAAACAGAAGACCTTGGAACAGAAGACAAATGGAAGACATGTGGCCTTGGAACAGAAGACAACAGGAAGATGGGCATACAAACAGAAGGAGCCTTTGATAATAAAGAAAACAACTCAAGAAGACAGGAGCTAACAAGTCTGAAGCCACAGAGAAAAGCTCTTTATATGTGTGTGTGTGTGCGTGCGTGCGTGCCCGCGCATGCTTGTATGCGCGTGTGTGTGTGTCCAGTGTGTGTGTAACTGGACCCCCGAAGTTTAGATGAGGGGCAAACAATGAGGCTCAATCAGGTGGCACACACGGGCTGATCAATACAGTAGGTCCAGTATGAATAAATGACAAAAACCTGGCACATGTAGACAGATGAGAATGATGGAGAGGACTTGATGCACACAGGGAAACTAATTAGGTATACATAATTCTGCCCGACTCATCCTGTACCATTCCCATGAGGTGCCATGATAGACAATGAATAACAGTGTTACTGTCGTTGCTGTCTGAACATCAGAGCATTCTGGTGGGCAAAAGGCATTGCTTTGCAGCGCCCATCTCCCTCTCTGCTATGCATGTCATGTATTTTCATGTTTCCATAATTGACTGAAAGCTCCATGACAAATTCTAGCACCCCACCCCACCCCAAACTCAGACCCCTTTCTCCCCAACACACACACACACGAAACAAGTCCAGCTACTGTAAGATCTGTACATGTGTTGAACTGAGAGAGAAGTAAAGTTTAAACTCAAGGCACTGTTTGAACATCTGTTCCTCAGACACATACTCCTGAGTTCTAATCACTCAAGCAATTCAGGGTTTTCCTTTATGCATGGTAGTCAGTGATCACATGACAGATCACTCTAACCCGTTCTGTGCAGTACTATCACCCACTGTCGTCGAAAATACAACCATGATAGTGATCATATGACAGTGATGATCACATGACAGATCATTCTAACCCCTTCTGTGCAGTTCTATCACCCACTGTTTGAAAATACAATCATGACAGTGATCACATGACAGATCACTCTAACCCCTTCTGTGCAGTACTATCACTCACTGTTGAAAATACAACCATGACAGTGATCACATGACAGATCACTCTAACCCCTTCTGTGCAGTACTATCGCCCACTGTTGAAATACAACCATCAGCAACCAGAAAAAAAAGTTCAAAATATTTTTTATAGAGAAAAAAAATCCATAATGAGGCTGGTCATTGTTAAAAAAAAAAAAAAAGGAAGAAAAAAGGAAGAAAAAAGGCAACCTTTCATTCTCTGTAACTCTGGATGCAAACGCTATGAAAACAATGTTTCAGTAAAATCTCCAGCACCGTATAGCTATCTCCTGACCTTAAACGCTATGAAAACAATGTTTCAGCAAAATCTCCAGCACTGTATAGCTATGTCCTGACCTTAAACGCTATGAAAACAATGTTTCAGCAAAATCTCCAGCACCGTATAGCTATCTCCTGACCTTAAACGCTATGAAAACAATGTTTCAGCAAAATCTCCAGCACCGTATAGCTATCTCCTGACCTTAAACGCTATGAAAACAGTGTTTCAGCAAAATCTCCAGCACCGTATAGCTATCTCCTGACCTTAAACGCTATGAAAACAATGTTTCAGCAAAATCTCCAGCACCGTATAGCTATCTCCTGACCTTAAACGCTATGAAAACAATGTTTCAGCAAAATCTCCAGCACCGTATAGCTATCTCCTGACCTTAAACGCTATGAAAACAATGTTTCAGCAAAATCTCCAGCACCGTATAGCTATCTCCTGACCTTAAACGCTATGAAAACAATGTTTCAGCAAATCTCCAGCACCGTATAGCTATGTCCTGACCTTAAACGCTATGAAAACAATGTTTCAGCAAAATCTCCAGCACCGTATAGCTATCTCCTGACCTTAAACACTATGAAAACAATGTTTCAGTAAAAATCTCCAGCACCATATAGCAATCTCCAGAACTTAAACACTGGGACATTAAGTTGAAAAACATTGACAGCAAAATCTCCAGCACCGTATAGCAATCCCCAGATCTTAAACACTGGGACATTCAGTTGAAAAACATTGGCAAATTCTTGTGCTGAAAATCATGATCATATAACGTGGAATGAGAAAACCATTTTTCTGCATCTGACAACTTGTCCATGAGAGAGACACACAGACAGACAGGCAGACAGACAGACAGAGAGACAGAGACAGACAGACAAACAGGCAGAGACAGAGACAGACAGAGAGGGTTCATGGAAAGATCAGCAACAATACTGATCAATGACAGCTGTCTTACTGCAGCCAATTCAGATTTGAGGGAGGAAAGCTCATCTGCACCAACCAATTGTGTCAAACAGCAGCCGAAGATTGGCCCTCACACTCAGTCTGATCTTCTCAGTCCCTCTGCATGTACACTTTCTAACAGTTTACTGGCAGAGCATCATTCATGTTCAAACCTGAGGAACTGACACATCAATCTAAACTTCATCGACCGCTGGTGCACCATACAATCACAAAACTGAAGAACCTCAGCATGAATTTAAAGCTGTTTAATTTTTTTACTGACACATGTATTTTTCTGTAGGCCCCCCCCCCCCCCCCCCCCCCCCCCCCCCCCCCCCCCCCGCCCCCCCCACTCTCCCCTATTATCACCTAAATGACTGGTATGTGTAACTGTGCATCCAGAACACCACCTGAACAACGTTTCCAGTTCTGCTTGTTTTCCTTCTTAAGGGTACTGTAACTGTAGCAACGAATAAAAATGCAGACCATCCAGTGAAGTGGCGAAGATCATAAAGATTATAAAAAAGAAAAAAAGTGATGATAATGGTGGTAGCAATACAGAAGACAAAAGGTGGAAATGATCGACAACGCTTCCAGGCCACTCCAATATCACACATTGTTTACATGTGCACTTCACCCACATCAATGCTCTTGGCCACTCCAATATCACACTGTTTACATGTGCACTTTACCCACATCAACGCTTCCTGGCCACTCCAATATTACATTGTTTACATGTGCACTTCATCCACATCAATGCTTCCAGGCCACTCCAATATCACACTGTTTACATGTGCACATCACCCACATCAACACTTCCAGGCCACTCCAATATCACACTGTTTACATGTGCACATCACCCACATCAATGCTTCCTGGCCACTCCAATATCACATTGTTTACATGTGCACATCACCCACATCAATGCTTCCTGGCCACTCCAGTATTACACTGTTGACATGTGCACTTCACCCACATCCCCTCCCTCCCACAACTTCTGTCCCGAACCCACCCACCCTTCCATCACACACACACACACACACACACACACAAACATCAAGGGTCTCTGCATTTCAACACACACTCCTCACTCATTGTTAGAGCTGGATGCAAACCCTGACAGTGCAATAATGATAATGACACCTCATCCACATCAAAGCACGTGCTAGAATGGAAATGTGTGTGTGTGTGTGTGTGTGTGTGTGTGTGTGTGTGTGTGTGTGTGTGTGTGTGTGTGAGAGAGAGAGAGAGAGAGAGAGAGAGAGAGAGAGAGAGAGAGAGTGTGCGTGCGTGCATGCATGCATGTGTGTGTATCCAAGTATACATGCAAGCATGTGTGTATGCACATATACATACATTTGTGTGTGTGTGTGTGTGTGTGTGTGTGTGTGTGTGTGTGTGTGTGTGTGTGTGTGTGTGTGTGTGTGTGTGTGCCCGCGCAAATGCATATGTGTGTGAGTGTGTGTGAGTGCATGTGTGTGTGTGAGTGCGTGTGTGCATGTAGTGGATGGGGGGGGGGGTGGGGAGAGAAAGTGGCTGGATGGAGTGGAGGGGTGATATGATGGAGCAGTGGAGCCTGGCGGAGGGACGGAGAGTGGGCTCCACCCCCAATCAGTCCAATCAATGATGGAACAATGCCTCGCCTCACGGCAAACAAGGCCCCAACACTCCTCCCCCCTCCCTCTTAATCAAACACTGGTGTGTCCCTGGGGGAGCCCCCACCAAAACCTGCCCTCGTCGTTAATAGATCGCTAATATAGCGCAACTACATTTGACATTCTGAGGCCCATGGATGGGTGGGCAGGGAGGGGAATTAAAAAAGCCACAGTTTATGCAGAAAAACAGAATGTGTTCTGAAACAGTTTGGTTGATCAACCAGGACACGTAGTGTGCTACAGATGCTATGTTAGGCCCTATCATCTTTCTTTGATAGATCAATAAAGCCCTGTTACATGATGCTTTAGACAGCAGCAATATGCTACACGTTATGGTAAAGCACAACAAAGCTATGTTATGCCTTGTACTATATACATGTACATGAAACAGCAAAGTTGTTTTGCTCTGCGATATAGTTTTTGAAGGGGGAAAAAGCATGTAATTCCATGTGGAAGGAGAACAAATTTCAAATTTTAACAGCAAAGAAAGAAGACAGCATCAAACAAACAGATCTTTTGGGGGGGGGGGGGGGGGGGGGGGGGGGGGGGGGGAGGGGGGGGGTGAGTGAGAATGTGGGCTTTATTTTATTTGTGCCAAATAAAGTGATATCTAACTTGGAGAGAGGTGGAGGTGGGAATGTGGGTTTTATTCCATTTTTGCCGAAACAGAAGTCATATCTAAACTAAAAAAAAAAAAAATTTTTTCATCCCATGGGACTGACCTGATGTGCTGATCCAATGTCTACTGACTGATGTCACTGCTTCAGTTACATCATCACATTTTAAAACCTACATCAGTCACGACATTTTAAAACCTACATCAGTCACGACATTTTAAAACCTACATCTGTCACGACATTTTAAAACCTATCTGTCACGACATTTTAAAACCTACATCTGTCAAGACATTTTAAAACGCATCAGGGCATACATAATTCAGATAACAAGAAATGTTAAAAGTAGGAATGTAAAAACACACTTCACTGAACTACTGCTTGAACAGGTCACTTTAGTAGTAATCAAGTTTGGTATTTAGTTAAAAGTAGGAATGTAAAAACACACTTCACTGAACTACTGCTTGAACAGGTCACTTTAGTAGTAATCAAGTTTGGTATATTTTTTTTGGAAGCATGTTGAAGTAATCTACGTGTCTGTTCATCGGTAAGCATAGCCAACATTCACCTGCAAACAGAACTTACAACAGCCAATCAAAGCAGGCATGGTAATGTTCATGCAATCCAAATGTTTCTTTATGTTGCTGCTGCAGCTACTGACCACAGGCCCACTAAACACTGAGAATGATTTATCACAAAGGTCTGAAAACAGCTTAACAATAGACATTAGACG
>JADBJO010003806.1:63984-111484 GCA_016801955.1 Conus betulinus
ACTTCACATATTACACGACGAAATTAAAATGACATCACAGAAACTGGCACACACGATTTAAATAGCTCGTTATGAATCCCGAGTACAAGTAGTCAACGTCACGAAATGGGAAAACGTCACACCGAGTAACAAACTTTTTTTTTTTTTTTTTTTTAATATTTTCTCATGTCCCATTGCTGATCCAACATTACATGTAAATGCACACAAGCGCACCTGTGCAAACACACACACACACACACACACACACACTGCCGCTGAAAAGTGGGTGGTGATGGTGAGCGGGGGGGGGGGGGGGGGGGGGGGGGGGACTGCAATTCAAGACTTTTTTGGGTCGCCACAGCCCGAGGTTTGATCCTAACTACACAATGCGAGCCACACAGACAACTATCAGCATGTCTCTTACAATCAATTTACCACTAACAAGCGCAAAAATGCAAACATTTCCGTCAACCTCGCCCTCCCTACATTTCCCATTTCGTTCCTCAGCACCCCCCCCCCCCCCCCCCAACCTCATCCCCCCACCTCCTTCCCCCCCCTCCACCTCTCCCCCCCCCCCCCCCCCCCCCCCCCCCCCCCCAAAGGAACATAAGGATCGCTGAGAACTGAGTGTGCGTGTGTGTGTGATCAATGCTACGAAACGTGAAAAAACACACAGGTCGAGTGGTAACCACTCTACTCGGGGCGCTCGCCTGGTCGACTGCGGCCTGTGAAAGGTGGACACAAAAGCCCCACACACCAGTCGATACAACCCTGCCTCCACACGCTCCCAGCCGTGGGCCGGACTACGCTCGTTTCGCTCTGCTTGCTTCCCTGTTGTTTTCGTAAAGGGAAACAAATAGAAGGTGGGGAAAAAAAAAAAAAAAAGCGTCGGGTCGAAAAGACGGGGCGAAGCTTAAACGTAACCCCCCTCTCTCTCTCTCTCAAATGGTGGAAACAAAGAGTCAATAGAACCTCCCTCCCCCCCCCCCCCCCCCCCCACAGGTATTCTAAAATACATTCCATGGGGTTTTTTTGCTTTGTTTTGTCTGGGTGAAGCATACACACGCCTCCATCTCCCGCCCCATTTATTATCACACGCACACACACACATCACAAGCTTCCCCTCCCGCCCATTTTTTTTTTATCACACACACACACACACACACACACACACATCACAAGCTTCCCTCTCCAAACACATTTTTTTTTTTTATCACACACACACACACACTCACACACACATCACAAGCTTCCCTCTCCCACCGCATTTTTTTTTTTTATCACACACACAAATCACAAGCTTCCCTCTCCAAACACATTTTTAATCACACACACACACATCACAAGCTTCCCTCTCAAACCCACATTTCTAAATCACACACACACACACACTTCCCACACACCACACACCACACATCACAAGCTTCCCTCTCCCGCCCCATTTTTACACACACACACACACACACACACACACACACAAGTGTGCACACATATTCTAGCCAGTAGCAATGGACAGATTTTTTCAAGCAGGAAATCAAGATGTTCCTTTATGAATCACTAATTGTGAAAAAAAAAAAAAAAAAAAACTATTGCGGATAACGTTTCTCTAACGTCCACACACACACACACACACACACACACACACACACACACACTAAATAGTTGCAGCTGAGACTGTGGTTTGTTTTTCCCTTTTTCTTTCTTTCTTAAGCCAGGAAATTAGACTCATGAATGAATCAGATTGTGTGGAAACTTACCTTATCGTGGTTGATCTCTCTCTCTCTCTCTCTCTCTCTCTCACACACACACACAAACCACTGTCACCGCTTGCACACAAAATTTTGTTATCGCAAAGTATACCCCTCACTAATCTTTTCCTTCCTGATGTGCATGCGTGTCATCGTGCATGTCCGCTGTGTCACTTTCGTATCCCCCCACCAACCCCCCCCCCCCCACACACACACACACACACTGCACACACGTAAGCCGCTCTTTCAGTCCCCAACCTCCCTCCGTCTTCACATCGACTTCTGAAACCAGTAACCTACTAGATCTAAACAAGGGCAACGCACACACGCACTGAGCGCAGGAGGGTGGCGAACTTCGCCCTCTGTGGAACAGACAGACCCACCACCATTCCCCCCCATCAGCTCTGAAGTCGATTGGAGCAATCAAGTGGTAGAGTGTATCCGTCTGCTAATGGGCTTCACTGATCGCCCCCACCCTCGTGCGACACACCTCACTGACTCCCTGATGAACAAGATGGAAAGAGAGGGCCAGCCACGCGGAACGACAAGGGCAGTGCCGATCCCTCATTGTTTTGACAGCTGGACTTGCAGCCCTCATCAATATATAGCACACAATCGTTACACGGCTTTCTTGCCATGCACACACACAGGCATACAACCACACACATGCACGCACGAGAGCACACACGCACCCACACACACCCCACACACAAAATACTAGTGCAACTGAATGGGCGACACTGACTTACCTTGATGAATCAGAAAACTGAGTAATTGAGCGTGCGTGCATGTGTGTGTGTGTGTGTGTGTGTGTGTGTGTGTGTGTGTGTGTGTGTGTGTGTGTGTGTGTGTGTGTGTGTGGTGTGTGCAATGGGAGATGGGGAGGAGGATGGGGATTAGTGGCTGTGCATGTGCATAATGTGTGAGTTTAATATGTGTGTGTGTGTGTGTGTGTGTGTGTGTGTGTGTGTGTGTGTGTGTGTGTGTGTGTGTGTGTGTGAGAGAGAGAGAGAGAGAGAGAGAGAGAGAGAGAGAGAGAGAGAGAGAGCATGTTTGTGTACATGTATGAGTAGTGAAAGTGTTAATTTGTGTGTGTGTGTGTGTGTGTGTGTGTGTGTGTGTGTGTGTGTGTGTGTGTGTGTGTGTGCAGTGTGTGTGTGTGTGCATGTGTGTGTGTGTGTGTGTGAGACAGAGACAGAGAGAGGTGTGAGGACATGTATGTCATGTACGAGTGTGTGAGCACATGTATGAGCAGGTTAGTATACATGTGTCCAGGTGCATTTAGGCACATAGGTATATGCCAGTGTGTTTGCACATAATCATCTACACACAAAGATGTAGAACATTTTCAAGATACAGACTCTGTCCAGCATTTAAATCTTTACACCACTGATGCCGCACATTCACACACACTGCCTTTTTCTCCCCTTTATCCCAAACTATTTTTGTACACTGATCCCGACTTTTTAACTTTCAGCTAGAAATACTACACACTATCACTGACCATTTGAAGAGCATGAATGACAGTCTTCATCAAATTGATGCATGTTTCCACAAAAGACAGCAATTGCCACATTTCTAATGTTTACAATCAAACCCACTTCTTGTACCTGCACTTCCTAAAAACAAAAAACAAAAAAAACTGCAACTGGGAAGAATCAGAATGTATATGTAAATGAATTCAAACGGGTTATCAGTACTTTTAAACACACAAGTAAAGAATGCTCACACATGACAGCACATACACTTTCAAGTGAGATACTACTCTTCGAACCACAGGTACTTTCTCACACACACTCTGGATTAGCTTGACATGATCTGAACCAATGAACGCAGAACTTGTCTGGAAAAAAAAAAAAAGTTTTGATTATGAGCCTGGTTTAAAAGATGGATGATAACTGTGTGTTTGGGGGGTTGGGGTTTGGGTCTTTTTTCGATTTCCTGAAAGAGTTCAGGCCAAGGAAAAACATGTCCACGCACTGCTTAGTGGAATTCAACTGATCGTCGATAAACATGACAGCTTGCACAGTGGGCTGCACCCATTCTCACCAGCTATCAAGTCTTATCTCATCATCTCTTTTCTTTCCCCGGCCAACAAGAGCCACTCCATGAAAGTCATTTGTGAGGGTTGGAAGGGCAGGGCTATGGAGTGGATGGTAAGGGGTTAACCAGTGCATGCCACTGGCTCTGCCAGACATGGGCTTCTTTCCCCTCCTCCTCCTCCTCCTCCTCCGTGTCACTGCCAGTAAAAGACAATGCTTGGTTCCCTCCCACTTATTTCCGCTCAACCTTGATAAAACGTCACACCTGCAAGAAGGTGGCTTTGTGATTGTTCTTGTACTGATTCTAAATACCTGCAAGGAGGTGGCTTTAGTGATTGTTCTTGAACTGATTCTAAATACCTGCAAGAAGGTGGCTTTGTGATTGTTCTTGTTCTGATTCTAAATACCTGCAAGAAGGTGGCTTTGTGATTGTTCTTGTTCTGATTCTAAATACCTGCAAGAAGGTGGCATTGTGATTGTTCTTGCTCTGATTCTAAATACCTGCAAGAAGGTGGCATTGTGATTGTTCTTGCTCTGATTCTAAATACCTGCAAGAAGGTGGCATTGTGATTGTTCTTGTTCTGATTCTAAATACCTGCAAGAAGGTGGCATTGTGATTGTTCTTGTTCTGATTCTAAAAATACCTGCAACATGGCACTGTGACTGTTCTTGTTCTGATTCTAGATACCTGCAAGAATGTGGCACTGTGATTTTTCTTGTTCTGACTCTAAAACACATGCAACAACATGGCACTGTGATTGTTCTTGTTCTGATTCTAAATACCTGCAACAACATGGCACTGTGACTGTTCTTGTTCTTGTTCTGATTCTAAATACCTGCAACAACGTGGCACTGTGACTGTTCTTGTTCTGATTCTAAATACCTGCAACAACGTGGCACTGTGACTGTTCTTGTTCTTGTTCTGATTCTACAACATAACCAAGCTGATCAAACCAGGTTAGAACTCTCTTAAAAAAAAAAAACTGTCATGGAACCTGACGGTTACTCAACTTATTGGTAGCACAGGCACTTGCTGAAGGCATTTCTTGCAAACTGCAAAAGCTGTGGATGAGACAGGCTGGACTCTGACACATATTACAGTCTGGTGCAGTGTGCTATACGGCAGTTCCGATGAAACAGACTGCTCCTGGGATCTTGGAGGTTTTCCACTGTTCAAATCCAGATGTAATGTTATGCGGCCTGCCAATGACACATGCACAACACATGGCAGGAAAATACCAATGGTTCCTTGGGACTGACTCAACCAATGGCTAACACACGGCAGGAAAATACCAACCGCTCCTTGGGACTCACTCAACCAATGGTCTGCCAATGACAGGGAAATACCAACCCTTCCTTGGGACTCACTCAACCAATGGTCTGCCAATGACAGGGAAATACCAACCCTTCCTTGGGACTCACTCAACCAATGGTCCGCCAATGACAGGGAAATACCAACCACTCCTTGGGACTCACTCAACCAATGGTCCGCCAATGACAGGGAAATACCAACCGCTCCTTGGGACTCACTCAACCAATGGTCCGCCAATGACAGGGAAATACCAACCGCTCCTTGGGACTCACTCAACCAATGGTCCGCCAATGACAGGGAAATACCAACCACTCCTTGGGACTCACTCAACCAATGGTCCGCCAATGACAGGGAAATACCAACCGCTCCTTGGGGGACTCACTCAACCAATGGTCCGCCAATGACAGGGAAATACCAACCACTCCTTGGGACTCACTCAACCAATGGTCCGCCAATGACAGGGAAATACCAACCCTTCCTTGGGACTCACTCAACCAATGGTCCGCCAATGACAGGGAAATACCAACCGCTCCTTGGGACTCACTCAACCAATGGTCTGCCAATGACAGGGAAATACCAACCACTCCTTGGGACTCACTCAACCAATGGTCCGCCAATGACAGGGAAATACCAACCACTCCTTGGGACTCACTCAACCAATGGGTCTGCCAATGACAGGGAAATACCAACCACTCCTTGGGACTCATTCAACCAATGGCCTGCCAATGACAGGGAAATACCAACCGCTCCATGGGAGGGTCCGGACTCAGCCAATGGCTGCCAATGACACATGCACAACACATGGCAGGGAAATACCAACTGTTCCTTGGGACTGACTCAACCAATGGCTTGCCAATGAGTTACACATGCACAACACATGGCAGGGAAATACCAACTGTTCCTTGGGACTGACTCAACCAATGGCAGGTCAGGGACAAGAGCATTGTGATGACTTTATCAGCCATGTTACATCCAGTGGGGAAGGACACTGGAGTAGTCAACTAGTGTAGCTCTCTAACCATGTTTCAATATGTCACCTTTTCACACAATGTGACAGTCACTTGTGTCTAATGCAGTTTAGCACATGACAAAGTCTGGGCGTCATGGCAACTTGGAACACAGACACAGGGGAGTATATGGGGTGAAAGAGGGAGGGAGAGAGGGAGTGAAGACTGGCATCAGAAAATGACATAAAAACAGACGGCAAAGGAGAGACAGAGAGAGAGAGTGAGGGAAAGAACAAGAGAGACAGCAAGGGAAAGAAAATGAGAGTGGAAGGCCTCATACAGTGATGGGTGGATGGTGACAGACATTAACCGGTCACACACTGGACATGACACTTCACATGGGTGGATGGTGATAGGTATTAACCGGTCACACACTGGACATGACTCTTCACATGGGTGGACAGTGATAGGTATTAACCGGTCACACACTGGACATGACACTTCACATAGGTGGACGGTGATAGGCATTAACCGGTCACACATTGGACTTGACATTTCACATGAAGTTCTGCTTGCTGCACTGGTGTAGTTTTGCGGGTAATGATGTTAGTGCTGGGATAGAGTATGTGCATCGTTTTGACTGAATCAGATAAACATTTATTCATATCGTTTCAACATCTTCATTATGGTGATTATTTATGCAACAGTGAAAAGCAATGCCGTCTGAGGGGGTTTTTTTTTTCCCTATTCCCAGGAGACTGTCTAACTCTAAGGCTGTTGTTGCAGATCTTTTCAGGTACTTTTTACAGGTGACGAATTCACAGGAATGACCCAGCTTTTGTGCTTACTTCCTCTTCACCACGTTGTAGAGAACTGCAAACAGCTGCCAGACTTTTGCCATGCTGTTTGCTTACATTTCCTGTCGCTGGAATAGCCCTGAGTATGAATTCTTGGAAAGTCCCTAACCTGTTTTCCTTTCGACCTTTGCCCATTTCTTGATTTCTTTCATCACTAACGGACATGCTTACATCTATTTCCATTTGTGATGTCTGTGCTTCTCCTATCCCACAAAACTCCGTGGTGCATTCCATGTCATGTGCCACTCACAATGAAACATATTCTTTTGGAGTGTTGGACTTGCACGATGTGAGACACAAACATTTTTTACAGCAGATTCCATGAAAATCCTGTTCAGAGATGTCCCACCTGACGTGATCTTTGGGTTTTTGAGAGAGATTAACACATTTTTTCATCTGATTTAAGATTTTACGGAAGAAAGATTTTTAACGAAGTTTCTGGTGCATTTCTAGAAGAAGATATCATTTAAACTAAAGAGATGTGTGAAAGTTTTTTTTTTTTTTTTTTTTTTTTTTTTTTTAAATGACTGGTGAGTTGATTTTAACGTGGTGACAGCCCTGATGTGGCCCTTTGCGGTCGGCTGGGCTATAAGCAACATTATCTTATCTTATCCTATCCACCAACCCCTCACTTCCCCTCCTCCTCACCTCCCCTCTTCACCCATTTCTCCCTTTAACAACAAATCCATCAGAACCTACCATCCAAATGCTCACAGCACACTATGCCACCCATGGAATCCACAACACTTGTGCTAGCCAGTCAAAAATCAGTTCATTATTAATTTTAATTCTTTAAAGTCTCTGTTTACCCTTATTAATAGTTTTGGGTAAACACTGAAGATCTATGCTATGGTTTTCAAGCAAAAGCACAACACTTAAATGAAATATGCATTCTTTAAATTGTTGACACTATTTTATTTCCTATCATGAATACTATCTACAGTCTAAGCCAGTAGTACACACAGGTGTTTTTTCATGGGATATATCCTAGCCCAGATTTTAGAAAGAGACTCTGGATATCAGTATTACAGTGTTTTTATTCTGTACTCCAATTTCTTTTATCGTAACAAGAGGAAAACAGACACCTATAAAGACATCATACAGACAGTAAGGTTGTACATGTTATTGGTAACTTTAGAGCAAGAAGTATCAATGTCTCTGTGTGATTATCAGTGTGATGAACTTACAGCAAGAGTTAATTACGTGTCTTTAAGCGACTGCATTTCATGACACATGCACACTAAATGCTTGCCAAATCCTATTTCATCACTTTCATTCTTGTTTCTAGATTACCAGTTTCTTTCTTTTGAAAAAAAAGAAGTGCCTTTCTTTTCATTTTCACCAACCCAACGGGAGCTTGAATAATGATTTATTATGAACACAGAGTACTAAATAACAAGGCATTCAGAGATAGGCCTTTGAACACATAACTCAAATTCCATTAAGTTCTGCCACATGGCATTTAAGGAAAGCTTTCTAGCTTCATGTGACATTGTTAACAGCCCAGCCAAAACCAACTCAACTGCACATTCCCAACAACAACAACCTTATACCACACAGAACTGACCTATTTCAGAAAGCCCAGCCAAAACCAACTCAACTGCACCCCCCCAACAACCACCACCTTATACTTCCACATAGAACTGACTTCTTTCAGAAACAGCCCAGCCCAGCCAAAACCAACTCAACTGCACCCCCCAACAACAACCACCTTATACCACACAGAACTGACTTCTTTCAGAAACTTTAAAATCCTATTTGGCAGAACACCTCTGGACAAGGCGCTTAAGGAGACAACTGTAAAGTGTTCCAATGTCTGATACTATGCAAATTCCAACACACAATAAGAACACATTTCATAGTGAGTGGTTCCTCATCTTTTAAAAGATACAAGAGTGTGTAAAAGGAATGAATCTTCAGCACAAAACTGTTTCTCCTTTGCAGGCATCCATACCAGACCATAGAAATTAACATTTAGATCGACCTCAAACTTCTGTGGTATCAGGTAGAGCAAAAAAAAAAAAAAGCAGCCCAATTGAGCGTCAGTTCACATGTCAGAAAAGAACCTGTTGGGCAAAAAGACCAACACTGAAAACTCTGAATTCAACTGCACAGTTCATCATTAAAAATCAAATAAAAAATAATCACAGGTTTTTTTTTTTTTTTTGTTTTTCATGAACTATGAAGCACTACAAAATATTATTATTACCGCAAATGTAACAAAAAAACACTAAAAGACGAGGCTTTCCTCACCTTCTGACCAGAATGCTGGACAGCTGACACTCCTTCAGAGACAAGGCCTTGCAGTCAATGGGGCACAAAGACACACAAACACCAAACTAAAGAGACTCCTGCTCACCTTCTGACCAGAATGCTGGACAGCTGACACTCCTTCAGGGACAAGGCCTTGCAGTCAATGGGGCACAAAGACACACAAACACCAAACTAAAGAGACTCCTGCTCACCTTCTGACCAGAATGCTGGACAGCTGACACTCCTTCAGGGACAAGGCCTTGCGGTCAATGGGGCACTGCCGCTGGATGCGAAGGTAGTTGCGGAGGGCAGCGCGCGCAGAAGGTGTGACCGCAGCGCGTGTCCAGTGGGCTGACCAGTGGCTGCAGGCAGATCTGGCACATGAGGTCCTCGTCCACCGCCTGGTAGTAGTCGTAGAGGTGCGTGCCCTGAGGCTCGTGAAGCTGGCCACAGGAGGGACACACGGTGGGGTCCCAGGAGGCATGAGGCAGGGACATGCTGATCACCTGCTCAGCCTGTCCTTCACCCTGCCTGGCTAGGTCCCACCTCAAAGCGCAGGACTGCAACTCACCTGCTCAACATGATTTCCCTTTCCCTCGGTCTCCAGTCAAAGAGCAGATAAGCCGAGACACTGACTGCTCTTAATGGACTGTTGACATCTGCAGCTGTTGGTGTTCCTCCTTCAAGAACACAGGGCAGCCTGGTTCTCATGTAAATACAAAGAGAAAGACAACTACAGAGAGAAAGAGCTGTGCCTTCTGTTGACTCTCACACCACTCAGACTAAACCGACTTGCTACTGATGTAGTCTCTCTCTACTTGCAGTCCTACAGCACTCCCTGATGATCAGTCACATTGTCTGGCCGAAGTAGGGTCTCCTCCCATGACAAAGAAAAGAAAACAGTCTGTCATGCACAACCACCTCAGACACAGTGATGTTCCCGTCATCCTGGATGAGAGTTGTTTGGGGGATGGACCAGCCAACTGCGCCTGCACAGCAAACACATGCACCAACATCAAGTTTAGGACATTTAAATCAAAGAGTGTGTGTGTGAGTGTAAGTGTGTGCAAGTGCGTGTGTGTGTGTGTGTGTGTGTGTGTGTGTGTGTGTGTGCGCAATTATACGTGTGCATGCATGCGCGCACACGTGCGTGTGTGCGTGTGTGTGCGCGTGCGCGCTCGTGTGCACGCATGTATGTATGTATGCATGTGAACATACACATACACATGTATGTACATGTATGTGTTACATACACCACAATTTCAAATGTTTGATGCAGTATGTACTATCACCTACACTCTATGTCTGTGTCATCCACAAAGTCACTACACACATATGCTACAAGAACAAACCTGATCATCAAATGCACTTTAAAATGCTCATAAGAAACATGGAACAGACAGAAGGGTTTGGGTGACTAGAAATAAAATACTACATTAACACACAGCTGACGTGACTAGAAATAAAATACTACATTAACACCCATCTGACAAGACAGACAGAAAGACACACATAGAAATACCAAATAACTCAAAGAAAAAAGACTGGCTGTGCATATACTATAATGATTTACCAAGGTGAGATGCCACACAGCTTCAAAACAATAACCAACAGCAGGTGAAGAACTTCAAGCCTGAAAAGACTGTTTGCCTTCTGTAGACCATTTGAGTGACACTGTAACTCAACAGTGTTTCACACTGCTCCATTCATAAGATTTCCCTACCTTTTGTGTGAGCATCCTCATCAATTCATAGAGTGAAAAGACTTGCAACTATTTGAAAACAAAACGATTTTGAAACCAAACGTGGTCAGTAGTCCGCAGGAACAAACTCTAGGGAGAGCTTGACAGCAGGTCTTCAGAGAAAATTAGCATCTTATCGCAAACAGCTTTTTAATCTAACAGTATAAACACACAATAGACACACAACAAATGTAGTTGTCAGATAACGATTTCTACCTTTCTTTAATAGGGAGCTGAAAAAAAAAAAAAAGAAAAAATTCTGTGCAACTACACCAGAAATCTTGAAAATTTTATTAAGTGTTCACAACACAGTCACCAATTTGATCTGAATCCATTTAAAAGTACACAAGCAGATACAAAACTAAAACACAAAATCTGGGTCACAAAAAACACTGCCACTGACTGGAGTTCTATTTCACAATGCCTCCAAGTTCAACCCTCACACACACACACAATTAAACAAAAAAGTACAACACCAATATAGAAAAATCTCACTTTATAATACACCCAGTTTTTGTGATGTAGCACTAATCAATCTGATATAAAAAGAGAGAGACATCTTCAACTATGATCCATTCAACACCGATGTAATGGCTGATACTCCTGCGTGAGGAAATCATACTGAGCTGCCTGCCTGCCTTGCATCCACTCCACAATACTCAACAAATCATATGCACTTTCCCCTCAGTGTAATGATTCAAGCAAGAGTACAACAGCACAAAAAAATGGACCTGAATTCGCAATCTACATGTAATGGCTGGCAACTCTGTTTTCAATGTGCCTTCGTTAGTTGTTGTTCTTCCTGGCCACACATCAACTCTTCAGCGCTGAATAGCATATTACTATCACCACTACTACTCCAGTCCCTGAATGGAACTGCTGACCTGAATGGAAGCTGACGATGCAAACCTGTCTGCAATGCCGTACGACTGATCAATGAAAATCACTGATGGTGTGGTCACTAACACTCCCACTCCTACGTCCATGAAGAGAAAATCAATGACTGGTGACAACAGGTTGTAACACCATAGTGCTCTGGACAGTTTTTTCTCCTTTTTTTTTTCCCCTTGTGTGATAGTCTGGAATTTGTAAGTTAAAAAAAAAAAAGAGGTCAGTCCACTCAATATCTGTAGACCCCCTCGATTTAAGTCGACATACATGTATGTAAGCAGCCTCTGCCTTCTTTGTGGGTCGACAACCCAACAAGGTCTGTCTTGGCCAGTGTACACGCAAGGACTCTTATCTACCAAGTCACAGGCACACTCTCCCAGATCACAAATAGCCGGCCGGCTTTTCCTTGACATAAGCCCCAAGGAGGCTGAAAATAACTGGCCTGTGAACAGGGGAACCAGTGGAGCAAACAGCTGACTAGTCAACACCTTGCCAAGGCACCGCAATTCCCTCCCTTTCTCTGTCCAGCAGACCAGACACTGACCTGTCTCGCTGGTCGGCCGCCTGTTCCCCACCCACTCACCTTACAGCTCCAGTCTGAAGGAGCCAGACGTCAGCAGATCTTCAGGGGGGGGGGGGGGGGGCTGCGAGGCCTGGCAGCTCACCACCAGACCAACCCCATTACACACCAAAAGCCAGTGGCTAAGGGGAACCTAGGATGTAGCCATGTACATGTGGCTATTGATTTTTCACAGAGGTAATGTATTACAATCCCCCAGCACCACCACACCACGCACTGTCTGGCAAGGGGGTGTTGACGAAAGGCACAGTCTGGTTTTGTGAGGGGGGGAAGGACTGTCTCTTACATCACAGCTATAAATAGGCGCCCAACGTGTCCCCTCGCCCTCCGCTGGAGGTCAGCTGGCGGGAAAGCTCTCATCAGCAAGAAAAGCCACAGGGGCAGCGGAAGACGGGAAGGACAATGACGCGGAGGGGGAGCCAACGGGCATGAGTGTGTGTGTGGTGTGTGTGTGTGTGTGTGGGGGGGGGGGGGGGGGGGGGGAAGGGCTGGGGGGTAATGCTGGGGGAGGGCAGTTTAAAGACCGACCCGTAGGCGAGCTTTCCTGTGGCATGCGAGCTTTCGTCATCACAGCAAATATCTTGGTATTTACGATCGATAAATCAGCCTGAATGGACTGCCTGCTTACTTGACCTCCTTTCACCCCCAGACTTATTTACCTCAACGGTAGAGTGTCAACCTCTTTACCTCCACTGGCTGTGTCAACCTACCGTATAAAAAGTGTAAATGAACTACGCCTACAAAATGTGCACAGTACAAACATTGCTGAATACCTCTATGAAAGACAATGAATTCGAGTGTATTCGTTTACACACTTGGCACATGATTTACTCTTCTGCGTTCAGTTATGTAAATATGTTTTGATGGCGCAGTGTAAAAGAGCAAGTACAGCCACAATCCCGTAACTGTTCATACATATGCGTACGTGTACAGTGTGTGTGTGTGTGTGTGTGTGTGTGTGCTAAAAATCAAGTTCATGACAGTTTTCTTCTTTTTACTTTCTTTTCAAAAACAAAATATAAACACTGTTGCCACACACCAACAACATGGATAAAAGCCCTGCTTGCTCAATTGATCGGCCCTGTTTGGTGAATTAATCGGCCCTGTTTGATGAATTGATCGTTCTTGACATATCTCATTATCTGATTTTCAGCAACCTGATGTCAAGGACCTGGCTAGTTTTCCTGACATATCTCAGCATAAATGTCAAGGCTCTGTCTAGCAAATTATTAGTTTCCAGATATTGGCATCTGTCTTCCAGCATGCTAAATGCCAATGTCCTGACCTATGAATGACCTGTTCCTGACAAGTATCAGTATGCCTTAACAAGCTGATGTAAGTGAACTGATTGATGAATGACCTGTTCCTGTATCAGTGTGCCTTCTAACAAGCTGATGGAAGTGAACTGATTTGATGATGACCTGTTCCTGTATCAGTGTGCCTTCTAGCAAGCTGATGGAAGTGAACTGATTGATGATGAATGACCTGTTCCTGACATATTATACATGAACCTGACGTCCAGCAAGCTGATTGAGTGAAGTGAACTGATTGATGAATGACCTGTTCCTGACATATTATACATGAACCTGACGTCCAGCAAGCTGATGTCAATGAACTGATTGATGAATGACCTGTTCCTGACATATTATACATGAACCTGAACCTGACGTCCAGCAAGCTGATGTCATGAACCTGACGAGCTGATGATGATGATGAATGACCTTCCTGACATATTATACATGAACCTGACGTCCAGCAAGCTGATGTCAATGAACTGATTGATGAATGACCTGTTCCTGACATATTATACATGAACCTGACGTCCAGCAAGCTGATGTCAGTGAACTGATTGATGAATGACCTGTTCCTGACATATTATACATGAACCTGACGTCCAGCAAGCTGATGTAAATGAACTGATTGATGAATGACCTGTTCCTGACATATTCTACCTGTACCTGACGTCCAGCCAGCTGAAGGTAAATGAACTGAGCCATGCATTACCTGCTCTCTGACATGTCAGTAACTGATCTCCAGAAAGTTAAATTTTTTGAAAAGTTGGAAGTTGACTGGTGAATTATCCATTCTGATCTCTCTCTCTCTCTCTCTCTCTCTCTCTCTCTCTCTCTCTATATATATATATATATATATATATATATATATATATATATATATATCCCTTCACCAGCAAGCAAGCTGAATGATATGGCACTGACCAGTCAATTATCCATCCCTGACTTTCACCAGCAAGCTGAATGATACGGCACTGACCAGTCAATTATCCATACATTCATCAGCAAGCTGAATGATATGGCACTGACCCCTGATTTCTCTGTTGGTGACATACATCAGCATCCCATTTCCTGCAAGCTGAATGCAAAGGTCCAGTCCTGGTGAATTACCCATTCCTGACATACATCACACACTGTGTCAATGTCAGCATGGCTAGTAAAGCGCCTACAGCTTGCTTTCTAGCGAGGACAGGTGTAACAGAAGTGCTCAAAATGATAATGAAGTCAGCATCTGACTTCCAACAAGTTGATAGAAAACCAAGCCTGTAAAAATTATCTGTTTTGTCATATAGAAGTCACAGCAAGGTAAAAGGAAAGTATTTACTCATGCCAGTCTGAGATCAAGTAACACTGACAGTCTTTCAGAGGTAACAAAACATAAACAGAATTCACATGTACACCATGCATGTCTGCAATAAAGTAACATTGACAGTCTTTCTGAGGTAACAAAAAATAAACAGTAATTCACATACTACACCATGCACTTAGCACATCGAAAAGAATGCACAGCAACACATAAGCAGCCTGTGGCAAAATCCTGACATCACACGATGGCAAAGCACTCTCCCACAGGAGAGCACAGACACACCTGTTGTGATGATTGTGTCACATAGTAAATACAACAGTAATCTGACATCGTACTATGGCAACACCTGTTGTGATGATTGTGTCACATAGTAAAATACAACAGTAATCTGACATCGTACTATGGCAACACCTGTTGTGATGATTGTGTCACTTAGTAAAATACAACAGTAATCTGACATCATACTATGGCAACACCTATTGTGATTATTTCACACGTCACATTAAAATACAACAGTAATCTGTCGCTCTCCTGAACTGAACACACACACCTGTTGTGATGATTGTGTCCCACAGTAAAATACAACAGTGATTTCATTTTCCTTTGACATTAGTTTGCCTATCTTTCACTGAAAGCAGCCTATGTCAGTGTGTATGTTAGGAATTCAACAGGTGTTCATGGACCTCCTTTTTTTTTCTTCTTAAAACATGTGCACGCAGTTCTTAAGCTTTTCTTGTGCAGGCACAGGATCTGAAACCTTGTACATATTACGTGCACATGCCAGAACACAAATACACACACATGTGGGTGAGCACACTAGGCAAGTTAGCAAACGGCAAAAAGACCACCGCATGGTAAGCTGACAAGCAGAACCACGCCAAAAAAATTTGTATCGCATGAAAAAAATGAAAAAGTACAGTGTGCTGAAAAGAGTTTAAACAACCACATAACAGAGAGTAAGCAACAGGGAGGGATGTCCAACAATTGTTACAACCAGTTTACCAAGAACCTGCTTCAAACTTTTCACTGCTCTGTTTTCCTGTTTGAAATTCACTTCATTCACAGACACACTGAACTCTGTGCAACATTATTCACTTTAAACACATCTCAAGAGAAAAAAAGAACGGGGGGGGGGGAGGAAATGGGGAGTCTTCCGCTAAGTCTAAAGAAAAATGTCTTGGTGTTTAATAATGAGCCACAGACCTGGAACTTAAAGCTGTACACAGATCTGGATCTAAACGCTTTACACAGACATGTCCGTGTTTTAGTTTGCCAACAATGGATTTTGGAAATCATTGTCTGTTGAGCAATCTCTTGTTACACAGTTCAAACCTGTCGCTGCAGCAACACTCATGAAAATGCAAAATTCTTCACTTATACTAAATCCGCTTTCATGTTCGAACACACACACACACACACACACACACACACACACACACACACACACACACACACATAAACTGTTGGTGGAAATCACAAAATATACAACTAACAGCAAGAAGCATTAACTTACCTTCACCATAGTATACCTTGTAATTATCTAGTCTGTATACATTTGTTTATTAAAACATTATACTGTTCTCAATCTAGAGAAAGAAAATCTTTTGTGAGGAAGGAGGACGTAAATAGAAAATAATAAACAAGAGCAGCAATTTCTGCTACCAAAGTGAAAATATTTAAGCCAAATGTTTATTACCATAATGTGTTGTTTGAAAAGAAATGTGAATCAAACACCTCCGCTTTTAGTTTATCTAAAATATAAATAAACGAAATCAACCAAACAAAAATAACTGTGGAGAAGGCTTCCAAGGACAAATTTTGTTAACTTTTGATAAAATCAATTTACAATATATATGCTTTTTCTTTTGATGTCCTGAGTGGGTTTAAGAAATAAAATGGCCTTGCCTTGCCCTTTACCAAACCATTCACCACTAATCACTGCATCACGTTGAAAAAAAAAAATCCCCGAAGTCGGAGTGTGGCTGCCCATGTGGCAGGGTAATCAAAAACGGTCACACACATAATGTTCTCATCCCCAGCTGATGCATTTGTACCATAGTGTTGAAGTACCTCAGCTGTTTAGGTGATCCCTGGAGTCTTTTAGCCAGGGTACGACAACAACAACAAAAGGAACATGCATCATATTATCCCTTTTTTTGTTGATTGTGCACACCCACTCATATCTCCCCCTCCCCATATTCCCCAAACCTCTGAAAATTACGTGTGTGTGCCAAAAATAAAAAATCTCCATTTTAGAAGATACAAGGCTATGTTGAATGGCCTTGTTTCTAGTGTGAAATGGGTGTGTAAATAACTTTTTTTTGGACCAAGTTTATAACATCAAAGTGTACAGACTAAAAAATTGTGATATTACCTCACCCTAGCTTTTTTTTTCAGATAAAAATCAAATGGTTAAAATTTGGTTTGGCAAAGTGGAAGGATGGCTGATTTTGCATTGAGAAAAGAAGCAATAAAATACAATTTACCGTTTGCTATTTAGTTAAGAGAAGACTGTCGTACAGGTTTGATTTTTTGTGAAGAAAATTCAAAGTGAAGTTACGGAGATGTTGGAAAAGTGCCAGATTGATAGACTGATTGACTGATTGATTGTTTTCCAAGACCAGTTTGAATTATTCCCTTCAAAGGTTTTGTTATAAATGTAATTTGAATTTTACAATATTCATGCAACTTTTCGTTTTAATGGTGTGTCTGGCTAGGTAACTTACACTGTTACAGTACACTACATAATGGCCTGATGTTATGTGAGAAGTAAAAATTCTGTAGGCATTTTGTAACTGTGAAAAAAAAAAAAGTTATGAACACAGAGGGAGTTGCATATTGTACTTTTAAATCCTTAGACTTTTTTTTTTTCGGTTCATTGTGCTGATGTGCTTGTTTGTTTACTTACAAAAATGTTTTCCAAAGACATAGCAATGTTGTGGTTTTTTTTTTGTTTTTTTTTTTGTTAATTTAGATTTGGTAAAGGGTAGGCTGAAAAGTCAGACAATGAATAAATTCATATTTTATTTCATGAATGGCGTAAGATTTCAAGTGAACACACATATATTTTGCAATAGTCAGTTGCCATTTCAAAAAGAAATAACATCTTGTAAGCATTTCTGTGCTCTTTCAGCAATACAGGAATTCATAAAATAAAAGAAAATGTAAAGACACTTGGGGCTTTCATGTCCTTACATTCCTTTTTAATATTCAATGCTGAAAGAGTTCCTTAGTAAAGCAAAAGAGATACATGCTACATAATCACTCAACTTCATGTCCTTACATTCCCTTTTATTCAATGCTGAAAGAAAATGTGTTCCTTACTAAAAAAAATAGTAAAGCAAAAGAGATACATGCTATATAATCACTCAACTACTCACTCAAACACACAAACCTTTACATGTTCAAAAACTGAGAAATTCTTAATTTTTGAAAAACTTTTTGGAAATTTTGGACAATTTTGTCAAAGCTATGAACACTTGTAAAACTGTATCTTCAAATCATTGACCATCTTTTCATATTAATAGTGTACTCTGGCTTTTGTTTATCTTGAAATCACTGTTTTTCTTTCAACACCACACTGAAATTGCAGATTTTGAAATATACCCTTCTTCTCACAAAAACTGACCTAATATCTGTTTATGCTTTAGGCCATAACAGTGTATGAAATACTCTTGCCTACATCATGTGTTATTTTACATTGAAACTGTGAATAACTAGGTGAATATTATCTCTCTTTTTTCTGTTTTTTTTTTCTCCAACATCTTTCACAGTCATCCCAACGCTGAGTAATCTTGACACCAGTACACAGGATATGACTCAGGTTGGCACAATACTAAGGGCAATGTCATGGGTCACCTCAACTTTATATTCTTAAATGCTGAAGATACTAATGGAGAAGACCGTTTTTCATCATGTTCATCAACTTAATGGTGCTGCACAAAATCAGCTTGGGACTGAACTGAACATGGGACCGGCTGAACCACGGAATAGTCAGTGAGCACACCTATGTCATCTTCCATCTGACAAGAAACCAGTAGACATAGCCATTATTCACTGTGTGCAACACTGCATATCTTAAATCAGATGCAGGTGAATTATTAAATTACTAAAAAAAAAATCTTTTCCTGTATCATTTCGGATAGCTCTGCGCCACTGTTTGCGCTACCATTTCTCATGTCAGTGTCATCATTATAGGCTAAAGTGTTTTAGAGGAAAACTTTATTACGTACGCACAATGTCACATATATATGCATACACTCACGCACAAGCACATACACTCAGAGGCAGAGAAAAAAAAGACAACAGGAGACATGGTCACACATACACACACAGACACAGACACATATCACCATCTTGGGCCAGAAGACATGTCATACACCACACACATTCCACACACACACACACACACACATGTGGACACAAACACTCACACACACACACGCATACACGCACACAGCACCCGCACGCACACACACACACAAAAATACATGCAAAATAACAAATTATCAGGAAGAGTAGAACAGGACTGGACAGTGGGAAGAAGAGGATGGTGGCGGAGAGAGAGAGACGAGAGAGAAAGAGAGGAGAGACTCAGTGAGAGAGAGAGAGACAGAGCAAGAGAGAGAGAGAGAGAGAGAGCGAGACAGAGAGAGAGAGAGAGATGCACACTTAATAACTGGCCTATGCAGGCCATGAGGACTGCGTAATCTGATTTTTACTTGGATTAAATCCCATGTAACATTCATCCTCAACATAACAGATCAATCTAAAAACAACTTCACATAAAATCAATTCCTGAACATTAAAGAAAAATCTAAAGCAATTTCTATCACAGTCTATGAATAAATCAGACCAAATGGAAACAAAATCATCAAAATCATGTCAATCATATGAAATGTCTCAGTCATGAAGTTATTATCATTTTCTCTCCAGAAATTACTCATTGTCATGACATATACATGTATACACCTTTTGCTGAACTGCAGAAAAGGAAGTATTCACTTGTATGACAGTTTGTTTTTTCCACATATAATAAATAATGGTCATATACATACATATAGTGTTATAGACAGAGTGAAAGAGAGTCCATTTTCTAGAATTCCAAGCATGATTTATAAAAGGGATTCATACTGAAATTGGACAGCCAGAAGTAAGAAATTAATTGAAGGATAATTTCACTGTGTTGTGTGAAGAAATAAAGCCTGCACTGGAAATCCTGTCAAGCGACATTTTTCCATAAATCCATATTATTCCACTCAGAACATACTTTGTATGTTCTGAAAGCAAACTACAATGAAAAACTGAATAGACCCGTAATACTTGACTGGTCTACTAGTTCTTCATCTTCAGCCACTTGAGGGCCAGACTCTGCTGATATTTGCTGCTTTGTGGGTTGTGTGTATGGAAAAATCTTCGATTGGAAAGAAAAAAGATCTAAAACAATCTGAATTTTAAAAACAATTTAAAAGGTCCCACCCTAAAAGGATTTAAACTTCCTGCACTGAAATGGCTCTGTAATCGACTGAGTTATCAATACATAATAAACGTAAAACTGAAATAGGTGAACTTCATATTTTGATGGGAGAATGCTACCGAATGTTTTAAGTTATTAAACTTTGCTTGATCCACAAGAAGTAGGTCTACTACATGACTAAAATTTGAAACAAAAAATGCGGGAATATCATAAATATATTTTGTGATACTGAACATAAGTCACGATACACAAAATGACACTGCAACCATTCACCTTCCGTTCTGGGGGCAGAGTAATGATCACTTGGTCAGAGACTGAATAACTTCTAACACTCCCTCAAGTTACCAATCTCTGAACCAGATTTCCTGGCCAAACATGGCACCGGCTGTCCCAACACGTTATTGCATAAAATCGCTTCATTTCGGGAAATGTTGAACTTGATGCATTACAGCTCTCTAAGTAAAGATGTGCTGCATCATCTGATTGCAAATAAATGATAAAGTTTACAATTTTTCATTCAATAATTCCGATTGCATGAAAAGAATACGTACCATTGTGAGACTTGTCGGAAGTTCAGCCATAATGGATGCAGACAGACTGGTGATGTCACATCCCAGTGCCTGGGGTTCGGTCAAGGTGCAAATATTTTGCAGATTAAAATATCGTTGGGGAGCTAGATACTAAAGACCGTTAAAATAGGAAAACAAACCACATGCAGGTTAGTGTCCATTGATAATATTGCACAGAGTAATGGATATAAAATCCATACATCTAAATTATTGGATAGGTGACGGGGTAGATTTCTTCACTCTCAAGTGATCTGAGGCTCTGTCGAGGTCGTCTGAGGTCAATACTTAGAACAAGGGAGACTACAGACTTTTTAAAGCAGTCACAGCTTCTTTCCCTTTAGCTCATCTCGGCCAACCTTTCAATACGTCGCTGGTCGGTCTATAATTGACTCTGATTCGCTCGAGGCTCGCTGGCAGTGTTTGGGATGCAGTTTAGTTGACAAAACTACCTATAAACACACAAATGTTCAAAGTAACGCAGCAGATGTTATATACAACAAACAGACAAATAGCCTACATTTTCAACGAATATGTCTATTCAGACGTTACCGACAGCAGACAGAATTCACAAAGCCATTCCTGCTGACAGTAGTGCTATCGCAACAACTTCTTTTTCTTTTTGCCAGATATATCAC
Organism: Conus betulinus; assembly: GCA_016801955.1. Lineage (NCBI taxonomy): Eukaryota > Metazoa > Mollusca > Gastropoda > Neogastropoda > Conidae > Conus > Conus betulinus. The sequence goes on from JADBJO010003806.1 coordinate 85,613, forward strand.
ATAAGGAACACAGTCATTTATCGCAGAATAAACGATGTATCAAGCAGTATCACTGAATTAAGTAACGCCCGCCAAATCAACTACCTAGCCCAATTCTGATCTTAGAGACCCAGATACAATGTCACAATCAGTACCAGCTCGAATCAGCTATCTACCCAAAGTTTGATCAGCCACAGGGTGTCTCAGCTGAACATAACCCCCTTAAGGCAGATGCTAATACTATCTTGGCCGCCTGAGATTCACACATTCATTGAAAGTCAGAGGGCAAGTAGGAGGGCTTGCCATGATGGACACGCAGGCATTGATACACAAACCAGGTTCTATAATGTCCATATCTGGGTCCTTGTGAAAGGATCAACTTGACATCAAAAATGAAAGATTTCACGTGGCCGAGCAGCAGCTGATTAGCCTGCCTATCGGACCAGTGGACCAGTCATCAGCGACCGAGAGAGACACACACACCTCCCCTCACAAACAGCTGAGTACTGCAAAACCTCTGAACACCAAGTGAAGTTATCAAAACACTGTCTTTCTTCATGACGTGTGATGAAGACAGGAGAAACCAGCCTAAGCAAAGACACTTTGGTTCAGTTTAAATTTTGTTAGGCCTAATGTGTAACCAGCGTAAGCAAAGACACTTTGCTTCAGTTTAAATTTTGTTAGGCCTAATGTGTCTATTTGAAGTGTGCAGACACAAGTCAACTTGTTGTGTGAAACTGCACTTACTTTGTGTCAGCTATTTGTTGTTCATTCATCGGTCATGTTTGAACTTGTTTCTAACTCACACTCGGAACACAAACACTTTAAATGCATACGCCGAGGGTGAATCACTCCTGAGCTATTTTTGGAGTATTTTTAACAGTCCCGAGAAACATAAACATTTCTTTTGATGACAATGTACCAGGAAGTTACTGTTTCCACCACTAGTAAAACAGAGGGTTGAGGTGAAATTTTGATGTTGAAATTACTTTATAATTCAAATAGAGAAAACATTCTGAGTCCTTTCCCTGGAGACACACCCCCCCCCCCCCCCCCCCCCCCCCTCCTACTCGTCACAGGCGAGCACTACAGAGCAGAGAACTACTGGAACCATCTCCCTCACTTCTGAGCATTCCATCATGTAGGAACGTATCGCAGTTAGCATGGTGATCCGATTTGCAGGGTGCAGTGTTAGAACTTTTCCGTAGTTAGTTTACATATTGTACACTCTGGCTCTTCATGGGTTGTATTGCACTTTTGCCTCACTGGCAGTATTTTCAGGACAGACCTGCTTTGGGTGTATCAGAGTATACAGCGCTGTCTTTTTCTTTATAATGGACCTGAATTTCTGCTCCAGGTTTGCTGTCTGGCTAGACAGTTTTAACAATATTCACAGGTAATCTCCGGTGCCAGGCGATTTGGTCAGCCTGCCAGAAATAGCTGCAAGGTTTTGTTTGTCAGTCCTTGGCCCGGACATGTTTGGATTCATTGGGTTGTTTGAATTCCTTAGCTCGTTCGAGTTCCTTGGCTTGTTTGAGATCTGTGTGGAAGGCTTACGTCAATGATAAACAAGCTCCATGATGTTTTCTTCTTATCTCATCCATGTTCATGCTCGCTGACAGTCTTGGTATCTTGCTGTGTTGTTTCATGGCCCAGCTGACTGCCTTACGGGACGGGTTTATGGCTTTTTTCTAGTGGCCCGAAGCAGGCTTGAGGATATTGCTCCGCCTCAGGTTTAACCTGCATTGAAGGAGGGTCAAGCAGATGTTGCATGCTGTCTGTGGTCACAGAAGGGGTTTGTTTGTTTTTGGCTCATCAGTTCCCGGAGGAAGTCTCATTGTGTCCTTTCTAATCCCTGTTCTTTCCATCTCCCAACTTTATCTAATCAGCTGTTTTTATAACACTCTCCACCACCCTTCCCTTCATTACCACCTCTCTCTCTCTCTCCCTCTCTTTCTGTGTGTGTGTGTGTGTGTGTGTGTGTGTGTGTGTGTGTGTGTGTGTGTGTGTGTGTGTGTGTGTGTGTGTGTGTGTGTGTGTGTGTGTGTTCTTCTCTTGTTGACAGCAGCTGAGACATGGTGTATTTGCTGTGTAGGAAGTTTCACAAGACTTGTTGCATGTACGCGGGAATCATGTTTGGTACATGCGTGTATTCGGAAGTGAGTATGGCGTACAAAAGCAGAGAGACAGAGAGAGAGACAGACAAACAGAGACAGAGACAGAGAGATAGAGAGAGAAGAGAGGTGTGTGTGTGTGTGTGTGTGTGTGTGTGTGTGTGTGTGTGTGTGTGTGTGTGTGTGTGTGTGTGTGTGTGTGTGTGTGTGTGTGTGTGTGTGTGTGTGTGTGTGTGTGTGTGTGTGTGTGTGTGTGTGTGTGTGTGTGTGTGTGTGTGTGTGTGCGCGTGCGCACCTCTATCCTACTGGTTGTAAAGCTCTATGCTTTTTTTCTTTTTTAATATGTGTATCTGTTCCATTACACAGAAGATCCGTGACCGCCGCGGTTTATATTTTCAGATTATGTCCATTCATGCCCCACCACCTCTGAAAATTAATTCGAAGTGAATCTGATTCGTGGTGTCAACACGTTCAAGGTACCTTACCATGGATTGGTCTGTCTAAATCTGGCCTTAACAGCTCTCGTGCTTGTTTTGGGGAATGACTTCATTCATAATGCATACAGGTCTGAACGTTTGGGGAATGACTTCATTCACAATCACAATGCATACAGGTCTGAACGTTTGGGGAAATGACTTCATTCACAATGCATACAGGTCTGAACGTTTGGGGGAATGACTTCATTCACAATGCATACAGGTCTGAACGTTTGGGGGAATGACTTCATTCACAATGCGTACAGGTCTGAACGTTTGGGGGAATGACTTCATTCACAATGCATACAGGTCTGAACGTTTGGGGGAATGACTTCATTCACAATGCATACAAGTCTGAACGTTTTGGGGAATGACTTCATTCACAATGCATACAGGTCTGAACGTTTTGGGGAATAACTTCATTCAAAATGCATACAGGTCTGAACGTTTTCAACACGCACTACTCTCATATTTTATGCAAAACTTTCTAAACAGTGCCTATTCAGAATATTGTACAATTCGTTTTTTTTTTTGCTCCATACAGCAAACTCCTCCCCCGAGTACCCTTTCTCTCTATATACATTTTTTTTTTCTTTTTTCATCAAACGCATATATACATCTCTTCTGGGTTGTAATATTAGAACAATATGATGTATATAAGTTTATGTATATTTTCTTATAGCACTGTCAATAAGTAACCATTTTTTTTTAATAATAAACAATTCTATACTGAAATTCTCTCTCTCTCTCTCTCTCTCTCTCTCTCTCTCTCTCTCTCTCTCTCTCTCTCTCTCTCACACACACACACACACACACACACACACACACACACACACACACACACACACACACACACACACACACACACACACACACACACACACTCATGAAGACACAGCCAATGTTTACATGAAGACACAGCCAAGTGTTTACATGAAGACAAAGCGAAGTGTTTTATATAAGGAAATCGTACATACGGTTAGTGCTGCCAGAGGTATACCACTAGGTGTGCTCTAGCAACGGGTGTTCTGCACGACAGGAGGCTACAAATCATGACTAGGAGCAGCTGTGACATCAAGAGCATTAAAACAGGGTTTAATGGGCGGGCTGGACGAGTGGGAGTGCACATCTGGCTTTTAGAATGGAAAACAGCCCCGACATCATCACGGAGAGTGGCGTGGCGTGAATTCCAATATAGTGCTCTAATCACATTCATCAAAACATGTGGGTAAGACATCCACAAAAAAGGCACACCTTGGAAAGGTCACCCACAAGCAATTGCAGGTTTGAATCCCGCCAGTGCCAAAACATTTTGACGTATCATGACATCTGTAGACTCTAAGCAGTTCAGGACAAACTCTTGCCAGAATGGGGGGAGTGGAGGGGGTGCTGGGATTCTGATGACCTGCTATCAAGCTCTCCCAAAGTTCCATGGTACTGGCACACATGGCTAAACCATTCACTTCCAAGAACGATCCGGAGGACATCCAGGAAAGAACGGATGGCACTGGGAAATACCAGAGTTAAGGCTCTGTGGGCAGGCTTCACGTCTTGCCTGTGCAGCTAGCTATTAGAACAAAAATGGCACTCCCAGGATTCACCGAAAGAGGAAAAGGAGGATGAATACATCAGCGTCGACCCGATCATGACTGACCATCCATAAGGGACTCTGAGCGATGAACATTGGAATTTCCATGTGTCTGTGGAACAAAATTCTCCTCTGAACGCAGCATGAAGATCCAGAGAACGACAAAGAGCTGTATGGAGACTCCAATGTTTAAATGGCAGCATACAGGACCAGCAGATAGGGCGTCGGAAAACCAAAGCCAGGATTCAGAACAGTGTCAACACATCCATGCTGATTATTCAGACGAGGAATTTGTACAGGCTCTCAATGCCAAACGCCAGATGCTCAACTTGCCATCGTCATGTGCAAAAGACGAATAGGAAAAATTAGATGATAAATAACCCATAAATAAGATACTCTGATAGGAAAGAGCCAATCAGGGCACGAACTAACTACTTTTGGAGACTTTGTACACGAAACCTGCAGGGACGCCTATGAAGTGAAATCGAAAGTAAAAGCACCTCCTCAGAAATCCAGATAACAGCAATGGATTGATAACATCAGGAAGAGACAGATTAAATTCAAGAAACACACGAAGATAACCTCGGAAGCTGAAAAGAAAGGGCTAGAGAAGATTTTAAAGCACAACACCGTTCCCCCACCAAACTAAAATGAGAAAGAAGGAGGAAGAGCAAAACGAAAACCCAAGGAAGCTTCTTCAGAAACTCCTTCCAGTTCGTCAGGAAGCTACTCGAGCAACCAGCATCAGGAACACTCACAGTGGACAATGAAAACTCTTGGAGCAGCATCAGATGAAAACATACTCGGATTCTCAGAGCGGAATACCCCTTACTTTTCAGGCAGGGGTGCAGGCTACAGAGCCAAAGAAAATGATTTCAATGGCAAAGACACCAGCATTGGATGAGGAAAGGGAACGTGGTAAAGAAAACCAGGGTCAAATCTTGGCCCTGGCCATAATTACCCAAGCTGCTGTGTAAGAAATGTCCCAATGTCATTGAGTCGCTGCACGAAGTGATGAGATCTGCATAGAGGTTCTTAATGGATGATACCTGGTGGAGTGTGTATTACCAAAGAACAAAACTCAAGGGACATAAGCTAGTTCAGACCAATATCCCTCTAAAGGTTGAAGGGGAAATCTTCTCCGCCATGACAGCGAGGGATGACGAGATACTTCAAAGAATTCTTTGGTCCAGAAAGGACATTCTAAGGCCAACCAAGGCATTCTAAGGCCAACCAAGGCATTCTAAAGCCAACCAAGGCATTGTCAAGCCAGCCAAGGCATTGTAAGGCCAACCAAGACATTCTGAGGCCAACCAAGGTATTTTAAGGCCAACCAAGGTATTGTAAGGCCATCCAAGGCATTCTAAGACCAACCAAGGCATTTTCAAGCCAACCAAGGCATTCTAAAGCCAAAATCAAGGCATTGTTAAATCAACCAAGGTATTGTAAGGCAACCAAAGCATTCTAAGGCCAACCAAGGCATTCTAAGGCCAACCAAGGCACAATAGGGCCACCAAGTTATTCTAAGGCTAAGGCATTGTAAGGCCAAGCAAAGTATTCTCAGGCCAGCCAAGGCGTTCTAAGGCCAACCAAGGCATTCTCGGGCCAACCAAGGCATTCTAAGACCAACCAAGGCATTCTAAGGCCAACCAAGGCATTGTAAGGCAAACCAAGGCATTCTCGGGCCAACCAAGGCATTCTAAGGCCAACCAAGGCATTCTAAGGCCAAACAAGGCATTGTAAGGCCAACCAAGGCATTCTATGGCCAACCAAGGCATTCTATGGCCAACCAAGGCATTGTAAGGTTAACCAACCAAAGCATTCTAAGCCAACCAAGGCATTCTAAGGCCCACCAAGGCATTGTTAGGCCAGCTAAGGCATTCTAAGGCCAACCAAGGTATTCTAAGGCCAACCAAGGCATTCTATGGCCAACCAACCAAGGCATTCTAAGGCCAACCAAGGCACTGTAAGGCCAACCAAGGCCAACCAAGGTATTCTCAGGTCAACCAAGACATTGTAAGTTTAACCAACCAAGGCATTGTAAGGCCAACCAAGGCATTCTAAGATCAACCAAGCAGTCTAAGGCCAGCCAAGGTATTCTAAGGCCAACCAAGGCAGAATAAGACCAACCAAGTTATTCTAAGGCTAACTAAGGCATTGTAAGGCCAAGCAAGGTATTCTCAGGCCAGCCAAGGCACAATAAGGCCAACCAAGGTATTCTCAGGCCAGCCAAGGCGTTGTAAGGCCAACCAAGGCATTCTCGGGCCAACCAAGGCATTCTAAGACCACCAAGGTATTCTGAGGCCACCAAGGCATTCTAAGACCAACCAAGTATTCTAAGGCCAACCAAGGCATTCTAAGACCAACCAAGGTATTCTAAGGCCAACCAAGGTATTCTAAGGCCAACCAAGGCAGAATAAGACCAACCAAGTTATTCTAAGGCTAACTAAGGCATTGTAAGCCCAAGCAAGGTATTCTCAGGCCAGCCCAGGCACAATAAGGCCAACCAAGGTATTCTCAGGCCAGCCAAGGCGTTGTAAGGCCAACCAAGGCATTCTCGGGCCAACCAAAGCATTCTAAGGCCAACCAAGGCACAATACGGCTAACCAAGTTATTCTAAGGCTAACTAAGGCATTGTAAGGCCAAACAAGGTATTCTCAGGCCAACCAAGGCATTCTACCAGCTATACAACAGCCAGTCAGGAGCATTGGGAGGTTCTTATGACGAATCCTTGAAAAGGGTGGAAGGGGGGGTCCAATAAAATGGCAGACGAAAGCCCGCAGACAATAGACTGTAGTGTAATCTCCCTGGCAAACACAAGTTCTGCTGGCAAACAATGGAAAGATAAGAAGGCAGTAAACGTGTTTTTTTAAATTCTGCTGGCGAACAATGGAAAGGTATAAGAAGGGCAGAAAACGTCGCAAAGGAAACCTCACGATCCTGGGAATAAACGGATACATCCAAGCCTACAGACAGGTATGTGTGTGTGTGTGTGTGTGTGTGTGTGTGTGTGTGTGTGTGTGTGTGTGTGTGTGTGTGTGTGTGTGTGCGTGCGTGCGTGCGTGCGTGCGTGCGTGCGTGCGTGCGTGCGTGCGGTGCGGGCGTGTGTGCGTGCGTGCGTTGATAAACATTCATATCTACAGTGGTAGATAATTCTGCCTAACTAACAATACGTGGGAGTGGGTGAATGGGCTAATAAATGCCTCTCAAATGAGCTTTTAGCAAGCTTATGTCTCCAAGTGGGGAGATTCAATGAGAAAAACTTTGTCCCCATTTTCTTCACTCTTGAAGACATAAGAACAAGCTTTGTTCTTGATAACTGAATATTTCTGGCAGTCATTGCAACATCAAGCAGTCTGTAAGCGTGACCTGAGGAAGGCCAAGTGCCGAAACGTCGTGAGATGACAACTTTGTTTGTTTGGTCTTGTCATTTGAAAGAGTGTATATATATATATATATATATATATATATATATATATATATATATATATATATATATATATATATATTTATGTATTTATCTATAAAGAAAGAGGAGAATGAAGAAAGAAGAACGAAGAAAAAAAAACATATCTAGATTTGTTTGTTTGTTTTTCATTTTCATTTTTTTTTTTTTTTTTAAATTTTCTTCTTTTTCTTTTCTTTCCTTTTGTTGTCACAGGGATGACTGACCTACACTGGTGTTATCGTTTTTCATTTTCATGTGTATACAGCTTGACTTATTTTTGTGTGTTCCCATAGATTGTAATTGTGTCCTAATCTACCTCATATGTTTTACTATTTCTCTCCGTCCCCTCTTTTCCTCCCTCCCTCCTCCCCTTCCCCTCTCTTATTATTTCCCTTGATATTCTTCACACCATGGTAAAGTCTCTGGCAGCATGGCCTCAAAAAGAGACTCAGCGTCAGCCATTAGATATTAAAAGCATTCAGAACAAATTACATGAGGCATCCTCGGTATTGCAGAATACTTGCAAACCATTTTTTATCTTTGGCTTTACAGAATCCAGGGTCACAAATGTTTTTCCTGACAATCATGTCATCAATCCTGGCTACACTACTGTACGCAAAAATTCCATGCTTCCCAATTCTTCGGGCATACTACTTTTCACTTATGAAACTGTAAACACGTACGGTTTCCATAAGCCTGAAGATTTTTTTTTTTTTCAAATTGAGTCAGTTTGGTAAGTAATTAAGTTGAAAGGAACCAAGCCAATTAGAATCGGCACTATTTACAGACCCCCCCCCCCCCCCCCCCCCCCTGAAAATGCCGAACAGATGAACAAGTTCACTGCCTTGATGGATGCAGCATCTCTTAAGGCTTCTGAAATATTGTTGCCGGGTGACATTGATATCGATCTTTTGAAACTTCATCAGTCATGAGTAGATTGCCTTCCTCATACAACTGTTCTCAGATTATTGATACTCTACCCGTGTAACCTCAACCAGCAGAACATTCATCGGACCAATCAATGCCATTGATACCCCGCCTGTGTGACCTCAACCAGCAGAGCATTCATCCTTTGCTTTTGCCAACATCTTCACAGAACATCATTGAACAAAGTGTTTATGTGACTAGGCACAGTGACCATTTTCCAGTATATGGTACATGGGCAAACGAATGGAAATAAAAATCCTCCAAGCAGGTAACAAACTTGTGACCCTAACATCCTTTGCAGCATTTCAGGAAAAAAAAATTTCTTGCTGATCTCTTCCACTTCCCATTTTGAAATGTCCACAATTATACTAATCAAGAGGAATCACTAAAGTACTGGCCACTAAATGGTCAATTCTGTTTGTGATAGACATGCTCCATACCACGCACATCGAGTGAAACACACACTTCAGTTTAAATGGGTGACCTAGGATACACAAGCTGCAATGCTTCACATGAAAATCTTTTTGAGACAGGTGGAAGCCAGACGAATTCACGAAACACCAAAATAAGGTTAATTTACTCAAACGAATTTTGGCACAAAAGAAATACTACCAGTATCCGTGCTTCTTCCAAACCAAATTCAAAGTCAATATGGAAATCTATAAATGACCTTACAAATAAAAACATCCCAATCTAAAAGATGTCATATATAGGAACGCCACGCCAAAATGAACTCAATGAACATTTCACAAGTGTGGCAGAGCGTACCATAAAACAAAATAATACTCAACTACATAACTTTGAAAAAATTAACGATGCTCAGCAATTCCAAGATATTCATTCCCCAATGTCAGTACCCTTAACGTCCTTAATGGATGTGTGTTTTTTATTCCTTATGTCATTTGAAGGAGATATCAAGTCGTGATTTAATGGAACTGGTAACATTCTAAGAAAAAAATCAGCTCCAGTCATATCTGAAACACTTACATAGATTTAAAACTTGTGTACTGAAAAATGTCTCGTTCCAACGCAGTTCTTAGTTGCAAAAGTCGTTCCAAGCTACAAATCTGGTGATAATTCTGAACCAACCAATTACAGACATCTATTTTAACAATATTATCCAAATCCTTGGAAATTCACATGAATATACACATTTACGATAATCTTGAGTCCTATAATCTACTGATTGATGGTCAGTCTGGTTTTTAGAAAAAAAAATCATGTCATATTGCCCTAACAAACTTAGTAGATCACTGGCTTATGAATATTTATAAAAATAAATTCTGTGGGAGCAATGTTTGTTGATTTTGTGAGAAAAAAAATCTTGTATGGCGAAAGAGCAAATGCGCTCCAGCTGATTTTGATCATCCCTAGATAGTCGTCAATAAATTGTCTGTCTTAATCTTTAACACCAAATATTTTACCTGTCAGATATGGAGAACCCCAGGGCACTGTTTTAAGCCCTCTCTTATATTCCATCTACATAAGACATCTCCCTTTTAATACGGAAGAATACTGTGAACTTTTCTGTGATGATAACGCGATTCATATAAGCATATCTAACCTTGATTCTGTGTATGCATTATTGCAAAAGTCCGACGGTGCAGTGTGAATCGTACGTCACCTACCCCAGCAAAACTACAGTCATGCTCCCCACTCTTTCAAAACTTCGATCTCCGTCATCAGTCGCTCCATTTTGAAATTTTGATACAGTCAACATAACAGCGCGTCAAAGAAGGCAAAATATCACAGTTTCATTCTGCTTTTGCCAACAACGTCAGATCTGAGCGAGTAGACAATCACTGTGTTCCAGGCATAATAATTGATAGACCACAGTATTTCATGGACTGCTCACATCAAAACGTTAAACGGAACAGTATCCTGAGAAATATAGAATAAAAACATTTTTTACTTCATCATCACCGACTTAGAGTTACTTTATTTCCCAAAGTGACTGATGCTGTTTACAGTGCTACTGTTTCAGAATAACTTGCGACTGTAGGCCTAAATGATACGACACATTAAGCTGGTGCATGCAAATGTTCATGTTTATTCATAATGTGCTCATGCAGTATATGTATATGCGTGAGCCAGCGCACTGCTCACACATTCATTTGAATTTTCTGAGGGTGGGGATTGGGGATGCACAATGTTATTCTTTCTTTCTTTTCTTTTTTTTTTCTTTCTTTCTTTCCTTCTTTCTTTCGCATTTTTTTTTTTGTGTTTTATTCTTTTTTCTTCTTTTTTATAATGATAATAACGTATGTTTTGATCTCTCTCTCTCTCTCTCTCTCTCTCTCTCTCTCTCTCTCTCTCTCTCTCTCTCTCTCTCTCTCTCTCTCCTCCCTCTCTCTCCCTCCCTCTCTCTCCCTCCCTCCCTCTGCGTGCGTGCGTGCGTGCGTGCGTGCGTGCGTGTGCGTGTGTGTGTGTGTGTGTGTGTGTGTGTGTGTGTGTGTGTGTGTGTGTGTGTGTGTGTGTGTGTGTGTGTGTGTGTGTGTGTGTAAGATTGCGCTGCATCGTTGTTGTTTATTATGTTTTGCTTCCATTTGTTTTATTTCACTATTGATGTCAGTATTTGTTTCTTGGAGGTGCTTGTTGTTTGTTTGATTTATTGTGTGTTTGTTTGCGTAAACATGTTTTGATGCTTACGTTGTATCATTTAGTACCAGCTTAGTAGTAATAAAGCCAAGTATGAAAAATGGCTAACTGAGCTTTTAACTGAGCTAACAATGCTTTTTTCGGTTGCAAAATAAAGAATCATTGTCGTCGTCATTGTAATTGTCATTGTGTCCCTACCCTCAGCAGCATTATGTCCCACTTCTTACAATCTTGAAGACGAGTCTTACTTTACGAACAAGAATGTTGAATATGAATACATGTGGTGTACTTGAACATGATTGCCTCATGCATCAAAGCTAATTTACTAGTTTGGTGACTGATGCTTCTGTAGCTTTTTTCCTCTTTCCACGTCAAACTACAGAAAAGAGCATCTTCTGGCCCATGTGTTACCCCTTGCGCTCTCTCTCTCTCTCTCTCTCTCTCTCTCTCTCTCTCTCTCTCTCTCTCTCTCTCTCTCTCACGCACATGCGCGCACAAGTGTGCGGGTGTGCGTGCGTGCATGCGGTGTGCATGCGCACGCGCGCGCGCGCGCGCGTGTGTGTGTGTGTGTGTGTGTGTGTGTGTGTGTGTGTGTGTGTGTAAGACAGACAGTTTTAGTGTGTATGTATGTTTTTTATGCTGATATGAACCATCTCAATTTTGTTATAATCATATCTATGATGTTTCTGCATTAGTGTCCTGATAGTCCCTCGAGGGACAGACGCCAGATGGAAAAAAAGAATTTTCTTGCTTATTTGTTACGCTTATCGTGAATTCTCTCTCTCTCTCTCTCTCTCTCTCTCTCTCTCTCTCTCTCTCTCTCTCTCTCTCTCTCTCTCTTCGATATTACTGATGCATTGTAGTTGTCTAATTATCATCCTTAGCAGCTTGCTATTACTGATGCATTGTAGTTGTTGATATTACTGATGCTATTACTGTTGTCTATAATTATCATCCTTAGCAGCTTGCTGTATGTTAATATTTACGAAAGGAATGTAACAGCTTGCTATTACTGATGCATTGTAGTTGTTGATATTACTGATGCATTGTAGTTGTCTAATTATCATCCTTAGCAGCTTGCTGTATGTTAACATTTTACAAAAGGAATGTACTCTCTCTCTCTCTCTCTCTCTCTCTCTCTCTCTCTCTCTCTCTCTCTCTCTCTCTCTCTCTCTCTCTCTCTCTCTCTCTCCGATAGGAGGATCGCTTATTCTATGTCTGTGTGTGCTGATTTTTTTTTTCTCGTCTTTGAAATTAATTTGATTATTTTTCTTTATTTTTGTTTGTTGCAATTGCTTTTTTTTTTTCCCCTTTAAAGTCTTCTACGCCTTAAATGTCAGTAGATGAACTTGCTTAGTAGTCGCTAGTCATGCTTAATTAGTCCCTTAGTGGGGCAAGGGCCGGATGAAAAAAAGCATGTGTTTGCTTATCTGTTACCCTGGGAATAAAGATCATCATCATCATCATCATCATCATCATCATCATCATCATCATCATCTCTCTCTCTCTCTCTCTCTCTCTCTCTCTCTCTCTCTCTCTCTCTCTACGTCTCTCTCAGTGTGTACGTGTGTGTGTGTGTGTGTGTGTGTGTGTGTGTGGTGTGTGTGTGTGTGTGTGTGTGTGTGTGTGTGTGCAATATGTTATAATGAGACTGCTTACTATTTTCTATTAAAATGTTGTTGTTGTGTTGTTGTTTTTCTCATTGCTGTGTTTAATTTTGTCAAATCGTTGTAATTTTTTTTTTTTATTTATTTTATTTATGGTTATTTTGAGGGCATAGTGTAAAAAAAGCTTCCAGCTCATCTATTCACCCTCATTAAAGATTTCGACTCTCTCTCTCTCTCTCTCTCTCTCTGTCTGTCTCTCTGTCTGTCTGTCTGTCTCTCTCTCTGTCTGTCTGTCTGTCTGTCTCTCTCTCTCTCTCTCTCTCTCTCTCTCTCTCTCTCTCTCTCTCTCCTAACAGATTTAGCACTCAGATATGAAAAGTAAAGACAAATATAGGTGTGTTTTCTCATTTAAAAATGTGTTTCATTCTGAAAAGTTTCTAAATGTCATAACAGATAAATAGCACAGAATAAATGAGGGCCTACGCAAGATTCAGGCTGAGAACTTTAGGTTTTAATGCAAACAAAAGATAATTCGAATGTGGAACATCCACAGAATCACCTTGTCCTGCATGTAGACACATTACTGACACACACTTTCTGTTCCACTGTACTGCGTATAATGAATTAAGGGCAAATTATCTAGTTGCAAAGTGAAACGACTGCAGGCGGAAATCTAAACAAATCTTAAATAAATGTCAGCGAACCGCCCAGAGAAACGTGGACAAACGAGTCACAAGACAAACCACAACGCGTTTCAACCTCTTAGGTCTTCTTCAGGTGCAACAAACATGAAACAAATAACGAAAATGCACTTAGCTTTGATCGCTTCTGTGTTCAGCGCAACGCGTTTCAACCTCTTAGGTCTTCTTCAGGTGCAACAAACATGAAACAAATAACGAAAATGCACTTAGCTTTGATCGCTTCTGTGTTCAACGCCTTCTTTCTTGCGCTGAACACACAGAAGCGATCAAAGCTAAGTGCATTTTCGTTATTTGTTTCATGTTTGTTGCACCTGAAGAAGACCTAAGAGGTTGAAACGCGGTTGTGGTTTGTCTTGTGACTCGTTTGTCCACGTTTCTCTGGGCGGTTCGCTGACATTTATTTAAGGGCAAATTGTTCATTTTTCCAGCTGGACATGGCTAAAAGACAAGATGCTGTTGTCGTGTTATCATCAGATGACGAACTTGTAATTAAAATCAGTTGCGAAATTCATCGCGGAAGCACCGAAAATTAGAACATGAAGGATAGTCAAAACTAGGATAATGCATTATAAAAGATACCTGAATGAACAATACCATTCACCACATGTGGAGGTGATCAGCAAGATACCGCATCATCATTTGATTGAGTGGATGGTCGAGTTAGTCTTAAAATTTCTAGAAGGAGAGGGGGTTAGTTACCACCAAGGACACTGACAAAGTACAGGACAAAACACGATGCATTTTGTCCGGCATTTTGTTTGTTTTTGTCCCCGGCGGTAACTATAACCCGCTCTCTTTCTAAATTTTGCTTCATTTTCCGCCCTTAATGACTTCGTTTTGAACGTTAAAATTTCTGTTTGTATTTTCTTTCTAACGTTACTGTGTGCGAAGACATCCGGAGATGTTAACCTTTGATTTGATACTCACATGGAATAAGAGGGTACTATTTGTTGAAAGAGAGAGGTAAATGTTATTGTTGTTACCCCTCATCCCTTGTCAAAAGACCTCTTTGGTTATGACAACAAAAATATCAAAGTGTCATCTCTCTCTCTCTCTCTCTCTCTCTCTGATATCTTTTACTCCTGCTGGAAGACACATGAAGCGCTATGAACAGTCATTCGGGTGACGCCGGTGACAGCAAACACCACTTTGGCCAAGTCGGATTCCTATGATCAAGCACAGCCATTCATCGGCAAAAAGCTTATAACATAAATAAAAAAATTATATTCGAGATAGTTTTTATTCATGTGATTTAATGTAAGAGAAAATAGCAGCGACGTGGATCTTATAACAAATTAGATGTTCATCTTTATTTTCGTCTGATAGTTTAGCTTCAATATTTCGGATTTTAATGCTATAAGCGTCAAGTAGGAGTGACGACATGGCGTTGTGAAGAGCTCCCATTCGCAGTCAAGAGTACGTCGTCTGCACATAATGTGATTGCACGCACTTTACTGTTCTGGAAGTAGAGGGTTCATCATGACCTCACTATTGAAGAACCAGATTTTGAAACATCTATCTAAGTAAGTATCGTTCTGTTTTTGTACATTATTTAGACAGTTGAGGATTTTATTCACATTTTGTCTCTGATAATTTTTTTTTTTTTTTTTTTAAAGGAAATATCCACTCCTTTCAAATCTTTCTGCCATTCACGCATGCAGTGATTCTATCGTTCTCTGTTACTGATCCTTCGAGTCACCCATCAACCCCATTCAGTCAGTCTTTTATTTAATAATTTTGGAATGGTTAAACTTAAAGTGTGTATAAAATTGCTGTCTTTTTAAACTGATTGCCTGTTAAGGAAAACTGATTTCATAAGGTAAAAGTCGAGTAAATATTGAGTCAGTGTGAATGCTTGTTAGTCAGTGCCAGTAAAATACAGAACTTTGACAATTATTTTGATAGATGACGTTTTGTCATCGGTTTTGACATGTGGTAACATACTTCATTCATTTTTTTTTTTTTCTTTTTTTTTTTGTGGTTTTTTTTTTTCCGGCTTGAAAGTAAAAAGTTTCATAGTTTAAAAATTTTAGATAAAAATTAGCTTTTCTTGAAATTTAGTCTTCATTATTTTCGAGAGATAATTTTATAATGTACACTCTCTCTACCTCCCCTCTCATCCTCTGTACATCCGTTCTCCATCCTCTGAACAAAATGGAAGAACTATCTGATTGTTGTCAGCTTTTATACGGTTGAAATAATTATCAACATTTAAGCCCTGAACAGAAGATAATCTTTTTGTCGTCAGCATTTATCAATTGAAATAAATATCAACATTTAAGCCCATAAGAGAAGATAATCAACTAGTGGAGAAAAGCATTCATTGATTCGCTGATTCATTCACTTTTTTTTTTTTTTTCCACCAGTCCTATGTTTAGAGTACTTTAATAGTGGGCAAACTAAATTTGTTCTTAGTCTCCATATATTTCTAAACTAGTACACAAAGGTTATTTTAGAAGTGTAGTGTATGTTTGTGTGTTGATTGCTGGTGTGGTCTTTCCTTACCTGTCTGTTTTGTTGTGCTGCAGCTGTCCTCTTTTCTTCACATAACTTGGCACCTTTGTGGATTGGGTTGTGCCCATCTAGCTTCATCCATAGCAGTTTGTTCCCATGTGTCAGGGTTGATGTTGAATGCTTTCAAGGATGCTTTCAAGGACGTCTTGGAAGCGTTTTGGGGAGAGCAATTACATCCATATTTGGTCATAATTTACAGTCCCCTCTACTGACAGTATTGAAGATCTTTAGGTCGACATAGGTGGAGAACAAGTTGGCATGTAGTACTAATGAATAGTAGAAGTGTAGTACAGTAGATTTTCCTGGTGTACTATACAACTACCTCTCTCTCTCTCTCTCTCTCTCTCTCTCTCTCTCTCTCTCTCTCTCTCTCTGTGAGTGATATTCATTTGTGTGCACATGGGAATCTCACACACACACACACACACACACACACACACACACACACACACACACACACACACACACATATGCACCAACACACACACACACACATACACACACAACACACACACACACACACACACACACACACACACACACACACACACACATACACACACTTGCATACACATGCATAAAACAACCAGTTTTGGATGCTCAGTCGCTTGCCCAATCCCATAGAAAAGAGAGGGTGGAATGTAGATGAAGATAGGCTCAGAGTGACAAAGGAAAATTTTGAGTTAGAATGATGAGTGGGCTTTAGTACTTATGTGTACAGGGTGTGAGGATGGTTAGACTGTCTCATGTGTGTGTGTGTGTGTGTGTGTGTGTGTGTGTGTGTGTGTGTGTGTGAATTTAGAATTGAAAAAAAAAAGGCAGTTTTGTAATGATTTAGGACTGGAATTCTTTTTGAACAAGACAAGCAGATAGAAATATTAAGTTGTGATGGGAGATCTGATTTAGATTCTTCCCTTGTTTTAACAGTTTGATGTACAGATCATAGTAAGAAGTAAGCTGTCATGATAGTCTGTACTTCTGTATTCTGTGTTTTGATTTTAGAGTAAGTGTGTGACGTACATGTTTGTTTGGTGCCAAAGTATGTGTGAAGTAATGTGTGTGTATACATGTATATATATATGTGGGCACATGCCTTTGTGCACATGCCTTTGTGTGTGTGTGTGTGTGTGTGTGTGTGTGTGTGTGTGTGTGTGTGTGTGTGTGAGAGAGAGAGAGAGAGAGAGGTGGTGTCTGTGTGTGAAGAGAGAGAGAGAGAGAGAGAGAGAAGGAAGGAGGGAGTGAGAAGGGTACATATATCAGAACATCTGTTTTTTGAACTATTAAAAACTTTTAAAAAATGTTTTCTAGAAAGTTCATGTAAAGTCTTCTCTAACATGGTTTTTCTTCAGATTTTGTCCATTTTTTTAGCCTTTCATGAGTGCATCCATTTCACTCCCTCACTCTTTCCATCTGACAACATTAGATTTTTTTAAAAGTTTTAATTGTGTCATCAAATTAGGCTTTAGCTAGGTAGGTGCAGTTTAATCAAGTCCTTTTCAAGTCCATTGAAGGGAAGAGAAACTACTCAGGTTGCAGCTGCAGAATGGGCACAAAATGAGTTGTGTGTTTAGTATTGTGTCCACTTATGATAGGGAGGTATTCATTACATTAGGACTGTCTTGAATCAGAGTGTGTGTAAGTTGGTTCTCTTCCATCCAACACGCATGAAAAAATCTTGATCAAACTGCTCCCTCCTGTTGTAAACGTTAGCTACATACTACAATTATTTCTCATCTTTTTGTCATCCAGCAAAATTACGCTAGACTTCAGAAAGCCTAGTGGGCAGACAACATACCTCATCAGTTGTAGCATGGGCCTAAATGAAAACTACAAATTGCAAACCATTTGGTGTCCAATAAAGTTAACATTAATCATAAGATCAAAACAAATGCATGCATTTGGTTTTGAATAAGTGAAAGCGCCCATGGTCGACTGTCGAAAGTTTTGAGTAACTGTTTTGCTATAGAATTTACCAACATTCTTTGACTGCTCCAGCCTGCAGTCATAAACGTTGACACTGGAGATGCACCATGCTGACAGTCGCACTTGTGCTAGGTGCACTGTAGTGTGGATGCCATTACTGCTCAGTATATAATTGATGCCTCAGAGACTGCGTCTTACTGTGTTATGAGGCTTGATAAAGCAGTGAACACTTCAGGAGTTCTGAATGCATCTCCAAGTGTTGTACTGAACACAGCTTATCAATGGAAGAAACCAGGATTGCTCGTTTTGTACGAACTCTGTGAAAACTGGTCTCATTTGTTTATGTTTCCCTGAGCAGAACATAACACATACTTTCACATCAGGAAGACTCACACATAATTTCATATTAGGAAGACTCATATCATGTAATGTATAGCCTCTTTGCCAGGTTAACAGGGATTTGTTTTTGTATAGATTCACTATTCCGAATTTTAATCATATTAAAAGTCTTGTAATATTGCTACCCTAATGAGTGACCTAAATTTTGCTACCCTAATGAGCGATCTAAACCAATGTCAACACCAGCTTCTCTTTGTATTTTAGCTAAGCTTGGTTATTTTCAGATACTCTTTCAGTATCCAACAAATGTTTGGATGATTTCCAATGGAAGTACTGTTACCATTCTTTGGCATGAGATATATAATCAAAGGACTCCATGTTCTGTTTACTGCACTAGAACTTGCACCTTTTGAGAAAGAGAGAAGCAAGAAAATTGGCTTTATTATCTAGGGTCAGGTGCTAAGTTGTCGAGGAATTTTCATGGGCATAATTTGTCCACTTCATAATGATATGATATACTATTAAATACACAGTCTTGTGTTCCTGGTAACTAGGGTTCCAAAATCAGAGCCACTGCAGTATCAGTTTGACCTCCTGCATCACATCTTTTCCTGATACTCTGCATGCAAGGTCAAGGTTTCAGGGGAATTTTCTGTGGATGTCTGAGCAGTGTCAGAACACCCTTAGTTGTTGGCATGGCAAAAGGTTTTTCAATCAGCATTCTGGGCAGGGACTGGCCACCAAACTTGTTTTGGCCACTTTGGGACCACCATCATGCTTCTGCTGTTTTGGCCACATGTTTCTGTTTTGGCCACCACCATCATGCTTCTGCTGTTTTGGCCACTTTGGGACCACCATCATGCTTCTGCTGTTTGGCCACTTCGGGGCCACTTTTGCTTTTTGGCCACCACCACCATCATGCTTCTGCTGTTTTTTGGCCACTTTGGGTTTTGGCCACTTTAAGACCACCATCATGCTTCTGCTGTTTTGGCCACTTTAAGACCACCATCATACTCCTGCTGTTCTCCTGCCTCACCTTTTAAGGGACAGGCAGAAGAAAACAGACAAGGAGACAAGGCATAGAAATCCATGAATTTCCATGAAAGGGAAAAAGCAAGCATTCTCTGGATAATGCCTGTTGGAAACAGAGCATGCAAAGCATTTGTTGTTTTTTTGAAGCAGAAAGATCCACTAGGGGCACAACATGTAAGTGAACCACTGATTTTTGAAGCAGAAGGATCCTCTAAGGGCACAGCATGTAAGTGAACCACTGATATTTGAAGCAGAAAGATCCACTAGGGGCACAACATGTAAGTGAACCACTGATTTTTTTGGCACATCAGGGTTGAAGAGCCATTCTGCACACAGGTCTATTTTCTTAGATCTGTATCTGCTGAGGTGTTTTCAATCCATGGTATGGATGGTGTTGAAAGTCATATTCCTGGCAATATACCACTGCTAAATGATAAAAGTTGTATTGCATGAGACAGAATGGTTTGTACCTAAATGGTTTATGCATGCAACAGCTGTGGTATTTTCTGCCAAGATGCACACTGCTTTGCCTGTAAATTTGTTTTCAAAGTATGGCAAGGAAGAGAGGACTGCCATTTAGTTGAAATAATTGACAGAGAAGTCAAGATAATTGACAGAGAAGTATCTTGACAGAGAAGTCAAGATAATTGACAGAGACGTCTGCTTCAGCTGAGAACCAGGCACCACCTGAGCGACAATCTGCAAAGGAGCATCTGCAATGTCTTCCTTTGAATCTGATGTGACTGTGACTGTGACCTCAGGTTCCCTGTCAAAAACAGAATGTATGGCATGATACCAGTCCATCTCATTGCTTTTTCTTTCATTGGGGAAGAAGAAGAGCGCATAACACCATCAGAATCTCAACTGTTACGCTTACTTGCTGTTTTCTCTTCATCCCCTAAATTGTGATGATTATGCATCCCATACATAATGGCTGGAAAATTGCCACTATCATACCCATTACTTGTGTGGCATAGCACACTGTTCTTTTTCCCCCATAACAAAGGGACACAGTCTGCTTTAACTTCTCTATCATTTCCTTTGTCAGAGTAACTGACATGTTTTTTTTTTTTTTTAATTAGTGATGATTCTCAGATACTGAGCAGTCTGAGTGGGGCAGAGAGCACACACACTCTGTGGGTGCACTACAAATCCCAATGATCAGAACACAGTTTTACTGTCTTTGATGATGTGCAAGCAATCAGCCTCATTCCTCCAATCGACAGTCATCAAGAAAAGATGAAACCTTGCATTTCTCCCTCAATGAGCAAACACAGGAGTAAACAACCTGGGGAATTTTCTGGGTGCCATGGCTATCTCACTAGAGAGTAATGAATGACATTTCCACAGTAGGTATTTCAAGGTAAATCTCAGCAGGTCTCTGTGGCCCTGCCATATGGGAAGAAAGAAATAGGCATCTTTCAATTCAATGAATGCCATAAAGCAGGGTTTTGCAACAGTTCTAACTGCTGATTGAAATGTATCCATCTTGATTTCTCTGTTCAGTTGTAGAATCATTCATTGTGTTACATCCTTCATTGTGCGAGTAAAAATGGGCGATAAAACTGGCCCACTTCAATCAATCACTTGGAGATAACATTTTTTGAGATAATCTTTCCTTTTCACTGTCAGTGGCACACATTTCTGGACTAGTGAAGCTTAGCTGAGATGGAAAACCACGCGTGGTAAAGCATCAGTCTCAAAATCTTGTGTCAGAGGTCAATGTTTACTGTTTACTACGAAAATGTTATATTCTCCAAGCAGTGAGTGACTTTGCTTCTCTTCTTAATTTCTACCTGAGTGTTAAAGAGACTGACAGTCCAAACTTCTTGAGAACTCTTTCTGCCTTTGTAGGCACAAAAAATGCTTTTGTCTCTGATCCACTCAGTCCAGTTTAAAAAGAGGAGCGGTCAAGGAACTGTTTTTGGTGCCTGTCATTGTAGTTTTTGGCCCCTTGTGATCCAAAAACAGAGATTCCCAAGCCGTCAAGTTCTTTTGTTGCATATTAGTGTGTGAAGAAATTGTCCCAAAGCACTTTTTCAGTGACCAGGCTGTTACTGCAAATGCACGCTGCGAGGTGTTTGAAAGATCTCGAGAAGTGTGACCCACACAAAACAATGGTGTCTGATAAATTGGAGATGGCTGTTTCTAGTATTTCTGAGCTTCCATGTGCTCAGCCTCTACAACAGCCTGCATGGCTTGTGCAACTGTGGTAACGGCGTGTACAACCAGATGCTGTGTGTGCACTGACCTGAGATTGCCTTTTCTAGCCAGAGTTTTTTTATCATGTTCTTTGATCGGGTCAACCCTTGTTGTTTCAGTGAACGGAAATCACATCATGGGCATTGCTCAGTCTCATGTAGGAGGTTGGGAGTATAGTCCGAGCTCTCTTCTCTCAGGTAGTCATGCTTATGCTTTTCTCTTTGTTTCTTCTTGCTTCTTCCTTAGCCCTCTCATTCACTTTGCTTTTACTAGTTGTGGACCCTTCCTTGATAATTGTTGACTTTTGTGAAGCAAGGTCAAACATATATTGTAATTCTAAAACTGTCAATCCCATTTTATTCAAGGTTTTCCAAGGCTGATTGTGATTTTTTTTAACATAACAAACTTCCTTTCAGTTTATATAATTTCTTAAAATTTCAAACATAATGAGATGTCTGTCTGAAAGCCAAATGAAAAAGGTAACGTGACCCATGTGCAAACAAAGTTGCTGGTACATTGGGGAACAAAAGCCCCAGTGGTGCCAGCATCCTTCCATTGTGTCCACCTATTTGAGGGCTACTCAGCCTGGAAATACCCAGATAGTTGTTGGGAGTAAATTTAAGAATCATTGGGAAACAGCCCGGAATTGGAGAAAAGAAAATACAATCCTTTTACCCTTTGATTATAGTTTGAAGCTTGACATTTACGATAAGTAAATACTCAACACACAAAATCTGGATCTACATTATTACTATTTACAACAGCAAACAAAATGTAAAACTCTCTCTCTCTCTCTCTCTCTCTCTCTCTCTCTCTCTCTCTCTCTCTATATATGCGCTCCGCTCTTCTCCGTGGTCTCTGCTTGCCAGCAATATTTCACGTATTCTGCAGGTGCACCTTGCTCTTCTCTCGATTATTATTGAAATTCAAAGTTTAGTGTCATCTTCTTTAAAGTGTCTGTCTCAGTCTTCTGCTGTCTGCTGACCACACTTAATCAGCTAAAGTATTGTACACACATTTTTGGTTTCTTTCTTTCTTTTTTTTTTTTTTTTTTGTCATGGCTATATACCTTAAATTGAAAACAAAGTCTGCATTTTTACAGACATCAGTTGTGCAGGGGCTTTTCTTCAAGACAAAGATGAAGGGAGGAAATGGACAAATTCCAGAGATGTCTGGAATGTAGACATGTCAGTGCCAAAACAGCTGTCCTCCATAGCAGTGCCAGGCGCAATCACTTTTTGTGACACTGTCATGTGCTGTAAATGTTTAGGCTGTCCGTGCTTAGTCTAGATTTAGTGCTGAAAAATGCTAATGGCAAACCGCCTTAACTATAGGATAGCATAACAGCTCCTCTTCAAAAGCTATTGGAAATGGCCTTAACTATAGGATAGCAGAACAGCTCCTCTTCAAAAGCTATTTGGAAACGGCCTTAACTATAGGACAGCATAACAGCTCCTCTTCAAAAGCTATTGGAAACGGCCTTAACTATAGGACAGCATAACAGCTCCTCTTCAAATGCTATTGGAAACGGCCTTAACTATAGGATAGCAGAAGCATAACAGCTCCTCTTCAAAAGCTGTCTGCACAGTGTAACAAGCAAACCAGATGGACAGTTCTGAAGGATTGAATTTTAAATGCTTTCGCATGAAATTTTATTTGAGTGGATTGTGTTATAGGTCGACCAAGAGTCTGTCATTGTATTGAGAAAGCAGTGTAACAAAAACTGTTTAGAATCACCTAGCAATGCTGGTGTGAAATGATAACACTTCACACGCATATGTTGAGAATATGCATGACATTAAGATGTTCTCTGTATACACTGTGTTGCAGGTTCACCAAGAACCTCTCCTCCGATCGCTTGAATGTGAGTGCCATCAAGGGGGAAGGGGAGCTTTCTAACTTGGAGTTAGATGAAGAAGTGCTCACTGACCTTCTGGAGCTTCCCACTTGGCTCAAAATATCTTCTGCAGCATGCAACAGAGTGGCTATCAAGGTGAGGGGTTTTACCTGTAGATCACCATCACTTATGGGTTGAAACTTGAATGTGCCACGGCAGGTGCTTGGGTGCTCATGGCTTTTTTTCGCAATGCCATCTGTTTTCTAAGTTGATCACATCGAGGTAGGGAAGCCATGGTGATAAAGAAAACCAGAAGTGAACACCGCAAGAATCTAGGTCACACAGACACTGAGGTCAACTGTAATGTCACAAAAGTATGATTCCTATTTCAGTTGTTTAAACTCTGTCAAGGCTGCCAAGAACAGATTATTGATGGTATAGTGTGTAAATGATATGTGAAAAATGGACAAGAACAGTGCAAACTCACCAGATAAAATGATCATACACTACAGTAAATAGTGCAATGAAAAATGGCACCTGTGTGAGGAACATGACTTTTTAAACAAAACAGCAACAAAGTAATAAACAAAGCGATGAAAAGATCTGTTAAAATAAGACCATGATTTCATAGATTGTTCATTGTGTTCTAAGACTCATGAATCCAATGTGAAAATGGTGCTGTTCATAATCCCATTGTTCGAAGCTCGTAAACAGCATAAAAGAAGTGTCAGTGGTTGCTAAAGGAATTTTTGTGAGTAGTAAATGTTGTAAGCCTGTTCAGTCAGAAATCTGAAAGCATCAGCTCAAACACAGAATCAGAGGGCAGGAAGCAGGCTTTCCTTTTGGATGCATCATGTTCATGCATGAGAAGAGGTATTGTGAAAAGCTAAGGGGATCAATAGAAAAGAGGATGAAAACTGAAGGATCAGATTTGCTGCAGTGGTAAATTGAGCATGCAAAAAAAAAATGGATGAAGGAAACAGCCAGTAATGTGAGATTGTTCCATTGTTATTGATTTTGTGTTTGAATGGGTGTTCTGTGATTTGTCAATTTTTTTTATGGATGTGTATTTTTTTTGTAAAGGTGGTTCTGAGATTTTTTTTCTTGTTCAAAGGACGTTTGGTGGTTTGTTGTTAGCATCTGTTTATTGAATATTTTTCCATGCTGTATTGATTTTTGGTATAATTTGTGTGCATTTACAGTAGTAGATTGATTTTATCTATCAGAAGCTGTTCTTATTATTGATTTCTTGAATCAGAGACTTTTCTGTAGTTTACGAAAGATGGGGAAAATGATTCTTGATTTAAAAAGGAATTGTTGCATCTGGTTTCTTTGGCAAGATTTTTGATTAACAATTAAGACCGTGCAGATTTTGTGTTACTGATAGTATCTACTCAAGTCATAGACTTTGATCAACTGGCTGATACCACAGGAGGAGAGGAAAACTTTAGGCAAGAGGATTTTCTGGTTCTGATTTTGACGTCTGTTATTCTGGTGGGTACAGAAGCGTGAAAGAGAAATGAAAATTGAATAGCTCCAAGGGATGATTAGCCCTCTTCTGGATCTTCTACAAGAGAGGTAGAGCTTGTGTGTAAATAAGTGCACAAGAGCAAGTGATATATCATTATATAGGATGACTCCTCTCTCACTTGTTCAAGAGCAATTGCAGAACTGTACCACTCTTGTGTAAGACCTACTCTAAAAAAGTTAATGACTTTTTAAAATTAATATCATGAAGTAAAAGAGGACTTTCTTTTTCTAGGCTTTTATCTTAAATAAGTAAGAACAAAATATGTTGCCTCAGATATCTTTCCACTCTTAGTCGTTTTTAGCAGTACGTGAAAAATAATTCTGGTGGAAGAGAAATGGTGAAGAGATGAAAGAAACATGGATGTGCGGCATCAGGTCATCTCATCATGAGTTTCTTAAGGCCTGAACCTTATAAAACAGATTTAGAATTTAACATGGAACAGAGTTTTTTCCTTGCTCACAAGTGGAGGATATGTGAAAATAGTGTGTGTGTGTGTGTGTGGGGGGGGGGGGGGGGGGAGGTATACTGTATTGTCTATTTCTCAGCAAGTACAAGCATCAGCACAATCCAACTAGGTAAGATGGTAGATATTATGGAGACCTTTAAAAATGTCACTGAAAAGTGATAGCCCTAAATCTGCATTTCAACATCATCAACAATAAAATGAGTATTAAAAAAAAAACCTTTTTCTTAGACTTAGAGGTTATGATCACTTGGAAGTATTTCTTTTATACACTGACAAAAGATTTGCTCAATGATAGTAAATGCTAAAACAAATGTTGTTATGTTTAATACCATTTCTACATAGGAGATATGGAGAGAAAATAGATGAATTTCTATAATTATATAGAACTAAGATGACATTTTCACAGTGAAGAGTCATGGATGTAAAGTCCAAACATCATGGATGTGATTTGTAAAGTCAAAATATTACATCCCGTCGATGATGCATATTTTGGATGCAAGGCAGCTTGTTCGTGAAAGAAAGAAAAGGAAGTGAGGCCAAACTGCCTAATCCTAACAGATCTGTAGGAGGAAGTTTAGTCTGGAGGTGTA
>JADBJO010003806.1:116484-128984 GCA_016801955.1 Conus betulinus
GAAAAGAAAAAAATGTGTTAGCACATGTTTATGAATTTTTTTTTTAACAAATGGATGAACAAATCAATACCCAAGCAGAACTCCTCAGACTTGGACAGGAATCATTACTTCCTCAACAGGCTGAAGACACGCACTAGTAAGCAGAGACTGAAGACAGAATGGTAACACTACCAGACAGGCTATACTGCATGAGGTGCTATCAGTATCACAGATCTGTACAAGTGCACAGACACTCAGACACTGCCAGACTGAGAACATTGAAACAAGCAGTTATGATGCATGGATCTCAACCACCAAAAGAATCAGCAGGCAGTTTGGTCTTGTTCCAGGGCTAAATGTAGAGTCAGATGATGGCGCTTGAAGTACAAACGTATTCTGCTTTCTGTAGATTGCTTTCATGTTTTTTAAGGTTGTTGACTAAAGATCTTTGAGGTTGAATTTAAACTTAACCGGGACATTACGATAAGCAGTGCAGGGGAATAGTTCATTGTTTGCTCTTGTCTGCATGGACTAGAGTTAGAAGATAATTTATTTTATGTTATTTTTTTTAGAATTGTTTTTCTTTGTATGTTGTTTTGTTTCTATGAGGAATTCAATAGCTGTTAAGAGATAGTGTTCAGGTTTTGTTATTATGGAGGAGGTGAATCACAGTCACCTTTGTTATGGTGATGATGTGATGATAATTTACTTCTGCAAAGGTTGCCATGTCTGTCTGTTATCTTTTTTCTCAGTGTGTTGGTTTGTCTGTCAGTAGCATTACAGAAAATGTACAGTACTTGTTTTTCACCAAACTTCCTCAAATGGTCAAGTGTGCTTCAGGGTTTTACCCATTCGAATTTTGGTGTGGTTTCATAATGCTAATCCTGTTTGGTTGTGGATACAGAATCTCCCAACAATTGCAGATCTTATTGTGCCAAAAACTACCAACCCATTTTTTTTCAACGAGAAAGGGTTGAAGAATGGAACATGACCCAAAAGACAGTCCCATCAGACGTTGATGCTATCCATGGTGTAGAATCCAATGAATGCGCCAAAAAACATGCCACCAGACGTTGGTGCTATCCATGGTGTAGATTCCAATGAATGACCCAAAGACAGTCCCATCAGACGGTGCCATCCATGGTGAAGAATCCAATGAAGGAGCCAAAGACAATCCCATCAGACGTTGGTGCTGATTCAGTAGATTCCAATGAATGACCCAAAGACAATCCCATCAGATGTTGGTGCTGTCCATGCTGTAGAATCCAGTGAATGACCCAAAGACAATCCCATCAGATGTTGGTGCTATCCATGCTGTAGAATCCAGTGAATGACCCAAAGACAGTCCCATCAGACATTGTGCTGTCCATGCTGTAGAATCCAATGAATGACCCAAAGACAATCCCATCAGACATTGGTGCTGATCCATGCTGTAGAATCCAATGAACGACCCAAAGAATATCCCATCAGATGTTGGTGCTATCCATGGTGTGTAGATTCCAATGAATGACCCAAAGACAGTTCCATCAGATGTTGGTGCTATCCATGCTGTAGAATCCAATGAATGACCCAAAGACAATCCCATCAGACATTGGTGCTATCCATGGTGTAGAATCCAATGAATGACCCAAAGACAATCCCATCAGACGTTGGTGCTATCCATGGTGTAGAATCCAATGAACGACCCAAAGACAATCCCATCAGACGTTGGTGCTATCCATGGTGTAGAATCCATGAATGACCCAAAGACAATCCCATCAGACTTTGTGCTGATCCAGTAGATTCTAATGAATGACCCAAAGACAATCCCATCAGACGTGCTGATCCATGCTGTAGATTCCAATGAATGACCCAAAGACAATCCCACCAGACGTTGGTGCTGATCCATGGTGTAGATTCCAATGAATGACCCAAAGACAATCCCACCAGACGTTGGTGCTATCCATGGTGTAGATTCCAATGAATGACCCAAAGACAATCCCACCAGACGTTTGGTGCTGACTCATGCTGTAGATTCCAATGAATGACCCCCAAGACAATCCATCAGACGTTGTGCTGATCCATGCTGTAGATCCAATGAATGAGCCAAAGACAGTCCCACCAGACATTGTTGCTGCTGATCCAGTAGATTCCAATGAATGACCCAGAGACATCCCATCAGACGTTGGTGCTGATCCAGTGTAGATTCCAGTGAATGACCCAAAGACAATCCCACCAGACTTTGATGCTGATCCAGTAGATTCCAATGAATGACCCAAGACAATCCCATCAGACGTTGGTGCTGATCCATGGTGTAGATTCCAATGAATGACCCAAAGACAATCCCATCAGACGTTGGTGCTGATCCATGGTGTAGATTCCAATGAATGACCCAAAGACAATCCCACCAGACATTGGTGCTGATCCATGCTGTAGATTCCAGTGAATGACCCAAAGACAATCCCATCAACTTTGTGCTGATCCATGTGTGTAGATTCCAATGAATGACCCAAAGACAATCCCACCAGACGTTGTGCTGATCCAGTAGATTCCAATGAATGACCCAAAGACAATCCCATCAGACGTTGTGCTGATCCATGGTGTAGATTCCAGTGAATGACCCAAAGACAATCCCACCAGACTTTGATGCTGATCCAGTAGATTCCAATGAATGACCCAAAGACAATCCCATCACGTTTGTGCTGATCCATGCTGTAGATTCCAATGAATGACCCAAAGACAATCCCACCAGACATTGTGCTGATCCAGTAGATTCCATTGAATGACCCAGAGACAATCCCATCAGACATTGGTGCTGATCCATGGTGTAGATTCCAGTGAATGACCCAAAGACAATCCCACCAGACTTTGATGCTGATCCAGTAGATGATTCCATGAATGACCCAAAGACAATCCCATCAGACGTTGTGCTGATCCATGTGTAGATTCCAATGAATGACCCAAAGACAATCCCATCAGACGTTGGTGCTGATCCATGGTGTAGATTCCAATGAATGCCCAAAGACAATCCCACCAGACATTGGTGCTGATCCATGCTGTAGATTCCATGAATGACCCAAAGACAATCCCATCAGACGTTGTGCTGATCCATGGTGTAGATTCCAATGAATGACCCAAAGACAATCCCACCAGACGTTGTGCTGATCCCAGTAGATTCCAATGAATGACCCAAAGACAATCCCACCAGAAGTTTGTGCTGATCCATGGTGTAGATTCCAGTGAATGACCCAGAGACAATCCCACCAAACTTTCATGCTGATCCAGTAGATTCCAATGAATGACCCAAAGTCAATCCCATCAGACGTTGTGCTGATCCATGCTGCAGATTCCAGTGAATGACCCAAAA
Organism: Conus betulinus; assembly: GCA_016801955.1. Classification (NCBI taxonomy): domain Eukaryota; kingdom Metazoa; phylum Mollusca; class Gastropoda; order Neogastropoda; family Conidae; genus Conus; species Conus betulinus. Next base: position 119,810 of record JADBJO010003806.1, read on the forward strand.
GACAATCCCATCAGACATTGGTGCTGATCCATGGCGTAGATTCCAATGAAATGGTGGCTCCAGGATCTGTTCACATTGCTTATATACAGTTATAGAATCATGGCAAAATGTCCTCTGAGCATAAACACTGTCAATGTACCAGATGAACTGACACCTCTACAAAAAAATAACTGTTTTGTCATGCAGTAATTTACACCTTTCTAGGGATATACAAGTTCATATTTCTGGGCTACCTTTCTCATTAATGTTTAAAGTGTTGCTTCCCTCTGTTTTCAAATGTAAACGGATATGATCACCCAGATTTGGCAGTTTTAAAAGGTAAAAGTCAAATAACTGTGCGCATGTCGTTATTAGTGTGCAATTTAAGATGCTGTGTTTATTCTCTTCAGATTTTCAATCCTTGCAAGTCATCATGTTCAAATACATGTCTTCTTATAATGGGAGCATTGACACCATTCTTAATTTTGCCAACTAGATGCAGTTGTCACACATCTATAGAGTGATAAAGGGAACAATACAGTATTTCAAGGGTGAATCTCATTCGAGCATTTAAAAAATAAAAGGAGTGAATTTGAACTTCTAAGTATGACATACACACAAAGTGAGTGTCATTAGAAGCCCTGTGCTTTGCATGACTTAAAAAAAAATACAGGGGAAGTAAGTCTTCACTCTGTGCCAGCCATCACCTTCCCTTGTGCATATTTTTCAGAAAAAAATATGTAGTTTCAATCATAAACTGATTCAAACAGCGAATCCAAGATTTGTTTGAGCCTTGAATGAGCTTGGCTCTCTCTTGGGTGCCCCTGTAGAGTATGTTTGTTTATATTTGTTCATGATTGCAGGAGAAGGTAAATGTAAACATTAAAAATGTTTCTCCTCTTTATTTCAGATTCATGGACCAAACTAAAATCACAGCCAATATGTTTGGTAAGGATTTTTGTTTTCATGTTTTCTTTTCATTGACTCATGCTTATGAGTTGATGTTGTTTGAAGTGCGTATTGTGATGTGTGTACCAGCATTTGATGACTTGATTTATGTTTGTATGTCTCAGTGTGTACTTGGAGCAGTTACAAAGTAATCTTATGAAAAGTGTAATGATGATATATGAACAATGGAGTACTGTACCCAGTGGGGCTGAACACTCTACAAAGCAAATGTAGAATGTGTTTCACTCATAGGCAACAGGATGAATGGAGACACAGTTGTGCCATAGAAGTGTGTTTCACTCATAGGCAACAGGATGAATGGAGACACAGTTGTGCCATAGAAGTGTGTTTCACTTTCATAGGCAACAGGATGAATGGAGACACAGTTGTGCCAAAGAAGTGTGTTTCACTCATAGGATGCCAGGATGAATGAGACACCATTTGTTCCACTGCATCATGTGTTTCACTCATAGGCAACAGGATGAATGGAGACACACCATGTGAACACAGAATGTGTGTCAGCACAGCCCACCTTAGGATGCCAGTAGTAATGCACCATGTCATGAACACAGTCATGTCCATCAGACAGTGACCTTAGGATGCCAGTAGTATGCAACCAGTCATGAAATGCATCATGTCCTGTCAGCACACAGACCTTAGGTTGCCACTCAGTATGCAACCAGGTCATGACACTGTTGTTCCATGTTTGCTTTCTTTTCGGGGTGAAATCTGTTTTAATGATGACACAGTTGTTTACTTGTATCAGTTAAGACAGCCCTGAAAAGGCCCTGTGTTATCAGCTTGGCTGTAATGATAGAACTACTGAACTGAGGCCTGAGTGATCTGTGACTGTGGACTGCCAACCATTCACATGCCCATGTAGAACACTCAGGAGGATTCTGCAACACTGTTGCAGTCACAGTCGAACCTGTTTTGCCAGCAATAACGCTACAGATTTTGTCTGCTGGCTGCGTGCAAGTTTTGTCAGGTGTTCAGAAGACAACTGCACCAGCAAAAACAGCAACAAACCTTAGGATGCCAGTAGTAATGCAACCATGTCATGAACTGCATCATGTCCTTCTCCTCAGCACAGCTCAACCTTAGGATGCCAGTAGTAATGCAACCATTTCTGAACTGCCCCTACAACGTGTCAGCCCCCCCCAACCTTAGGATGCCAGTAGTAATGCAACCATGTCCCTATGAACTGCATCTTTCTGTCCTAATTCCCCCCCCCCCCCCCAGCTCTAACCCTAGGATGCCAGTAGTAATGCAACAGAAATGAACTGCATCCCCCCCTGTCTTTCTCCTAAACCTTAGGATGCCAGCAGTAATCTCCCAACCATATCATGAACTGCCTAAATACCCTACCACAGAAGCCTCCCTTAGGATGCCCCCCCCCTGCTTTCATGTCATGAACTACCCTCAAGTGGAAGCTGGTCCCCCCAGCACCCCCTAACCTTAGGACCCCAACAGTAATGAAACCATGTTCTTTCTGAAATACCATACATGTCGTCCCCCCCCCCCCCCCCAGCCCAACCCCCCCCCCCCCCCCAGTAATGCTAAAACCATGTCATGAACTGCTCCCCCCCCCCTTTCTTTTCCTAAATACCCTACAACAGAAATCTCCCTTGCCCCTTCTTTCTCCTGCTACCCCTACAACAGAAATCTCCCCCCCCCCCTCTTTCTCCTAAATACCCTACAACAGAAATCTCACCCCCCCCCCCCTTCTTTCTCCTAAATGAACCCTACAACAGAAATCTCCCTCTCCCCCCCCCCCCCCCCCTTCTTTCTCCTAGCTACCCCTACAACAGAAATCTCCCCCCCCCAGTGTAGAACTCTCTCCTAACTACCCTACAACTGTTGCATCTCCCTCTCCCCCCCCCTTCTTTCTCCTAGCTAATCCCTACAACAGAAATCTCCCCCCCCTGTTCTTTCTCCTGCAAGTTTTGTCCCCCCCCCCCCCCCCTTCTTTCTCCTAAATACCCTACAACAGCAAATCTCCCCCCCCCCCCCCCCCCCCCCCCCTTCTTTCTATAGAAATACCTTACAACAGAAATCTCCCTTCCCCTTCTTCTTTTCTCCTAAATACCCAGCAACAGAAAATCTCCCCCCCCCCCCCCCCCCCCCCCCCCCCTTCTTTCTCCTAAATACCCTACAACAGAAATCTCTTCCCCTTCTTCTTTCTCCTCCCCCCTCCTTCTTTCTCCTAGCTACCCTACAACAGAAATCTCCCCCCCCCCTTCTTTCTCCTAATACCCTACAACAGAAATCTCCCTTCCCCTCTTCTTTCTCCTAACTACCCTACAACAGAAATCTGTTGACAGATCAAAGTGTGTGACAGTTCTGTGGATGATGACCCAATACACAGGGGAACAAGTCACAGTGTGTGACAATTCTGTGGATGATGACCCAATACACAGGGAGATAAGTCACAGTGTGTGACAATTCTGTGGATGATGACCCAGTACACAGCAGTTATAACAAAATTCCCTTTTTTTTTCTTGGTTAATTTTTTTTTTCTGTACTGAATTGATTAATCATGTAGATGTGAAGAAGCAGCACCAAATCATCTAAACTTCAGACTCTAGGATTGCCATGAATACCAAATTTGAACTCAGTTACATGAAAAAAGAAAACTGTGCTGTTCTAGCTTGATCAGCTTTGAAACCAGATTACACAGAATTTTCGTAATTTGATCATGCACACACATGCACAAGCCGCGTCATGTATGCATACACGCACACACATACACATGCACACACACAGGAATGCGCACACACAGGAAGGATATTCTCTTCTGTGGCCTGGTTTTTCTGCTTGGTTTAAATCAAAGCATGTGATTATGAATATGAGTTGTTGTCGTTATTGACAGTTGTGGTGGTGGGTGTTGGTGATGCAGGAGGTGGTGGTGATGGTTGTAGTGTGTGTGTGTGTGTGTGTGTGTGTGTGTGTGTGTGTGTGATTTTTTGGGAGATCTTATGACAGTGCACTTTCAGTCAAGTCAACCAAACTGCTTTCGTGACTGAGAACCAAGGAAAAACTGCATTTAGTCATATGTAGTACATTGATTTGTACAGAATTATCAAATGTGGGAAAAGTCAGTTTCTCAAATGATCATTGCTGTTTTAAGTGTTGTCTACCATCATTGCTGTTCTAAGTGTTGTCTACCTGCAGAACTGAATAAAGAGCTCTAAAATCTTTTCAGTAGTAGTACTTTTTGTTTAATGTTATACTTGAATAAAGAGCTCTAAAATCTTTTCAGTAGTAGTTACGTTGAAACTTTTTGTAAGCGTATACTTGAACAAGACGAAAAAGCTCTAAAATCAGTTTTCAGTAGTAGTTACTTTTTGTTAAATGTTATACTTGAATAAAGAGCTCTAAAATCTTTTCAGTTGTAGTTACTTTTTGTTTAATGTTTATACTTGATTTTTTGAGGTTTGACATCCTTGAGAATGTGCAAGGCAGTCTCTAAGATAGTAACAGTGGTTTCTTTGTTTTTTATACTTGAAAAAGAGCTCTAAAATCTGTGTGTGTGTGTGTGTGTGTGTGTGTGTGTGTGTGAGGTTTGACATCCTTGAGAACGTGCAAGGCAGTCTAAAGTGTGTGTGTGTTTCTGTGTTTTGAATGTGCACATGTGTGTGTGTGTGTGTGTGTGTGTGTGTGTGTGTGTGTGTGTGTGTGTGTGTGTGTGTGTGTACACGTTTTCATTGTGTGTGCGAGTGTGTGTGAATATTTAACTGCGTGTGGTGAATTGGGCAGCACAGTTTGTGAAAATTTTTCACTGTAAATAGTAATTGAACAGCACAGTTTGTGAAAGTATTTTTCACTGTAAATAGTGAATTGAACAGCACAGTTTGTGAAAGTATTTTTTACTGTATATAGTGAATTGAACAGCACAGTTTGTGAAATTATTTTTCACTGTAAGTAGTGAATTAACAGACACCATCTCTTTACTTTCATTGTGAGTTACTTGATTTAACTTTGTCTGCAGGACCTGAACCAAAATATTCACATTTTCTTGACTAGCACCTCAAATAATACAATGTATGTATTGAAACAATGCTAAAATATACATGAAGCTGTTGTAACAATACATTGACTTAATATATTTAGTACAGTCAGTATTGAATGCCTCTGTTGCTACTATCAGTACATGTCATGAGCGTTCTTAGTTTGTGTCTACCCGATCAGCTATCTGCCATGTTCTAACTAAACAGATGTGATGCTATAGTATAGGCCTTAGTCATACTGGCTGATTGACAAACACAAACAAACACACTGACAGAACCAAAGATGCTGTCCCAGCTCAACAGTGTGCAGGGTAACGATGATAAGATACATTTTAGTAATAATCCACCAGGCATGTGCTCCAACCATATTCAGATAGGTAGAGCACTTGCTGGCAGGGTTGATGGTCATGAGCTCAGACCCCATGAGTTGTTGAATTGTAATGACCTGAAAACCCTGTCTGTCCATTTAGCAGTGGCTGGCAACCTGATGCGTGTCAGGGCAGATTAAGACGTGGTGAACTGCTGATTGTTCACTGCCCCTTCGGCCTCTAGCTTATTGGACTTTTAACCCTTGACTATAACCTCTGAAACAATATTAACTCACTACACTCACAACATTGTAGTCAAAAAAAAAGTTTTCTAACACGCAACATCATTTGGGGACAGAGTCCTCTAAGTTCATTGACTTGATCCTGGCCCATGAAATGAGAAAGTGTGGTCAGTGAGTGAGATGAAATCAATGTTTATCTAAGACCTCATGATATAGAACGCTGCAGCTATGACTTATCAGGCCAGGTGGATGTTGTTGACTCAACAGGTTTGGCCTATACCAGAACAAACTGGCAAGGATTACACAAAGCATGTGTACTATATGGTGCAGGGTCAGACATGGACTGTCACTCTATCTGATACATAGGTATCTTGTGTGACTTTATGACTCGCTCATTTTGTCCCTCTCAAAGTTATAGGTGGCCGGTCACATGTGGGTGCTCTGTGAAATAAGGAAACTGATACAGCCGGCAGCCTTTAAGAACAAGTCAAAGTATACGCAAAACATAAAACAGGGTGCAAAGTAAGGCTTATTTAATTCACAATAAATATCAGACAAACGAATTTCAACAAATAGATATTTTTTTAGGTTTCACAAATTATACGCATAAAAAGGCACAAAACAGTGCTCCAAAATAGCTGTCAGCAACAGAACGATATAAAATGATGGTTATGGTGGTGGGTTTAATATCAGTATGAAAAACATTAGCATTGGTAAATTTATAAATGAATATGAATTAATGCAGTAAGTAAATAAATGAATAAATACATGCTGACTAAATGACCTACAGACTACCTACCAAAGCTTCTACCTGTCTTGAGTCTCCTTTCCTATCTTTCTCTGTAAGTTACAGACCTTCTTTTCTACTTCTAGTTGTGTCAGGGCCCATGTCATTCTGACCTTCTTGTCTAGTTCTGTCAGCGCCCATGTTATTCTGACCTTCTTGTCTAGTTCTGTCAGCGCCCATGTTATTCTGACCTTCTTTTCTAGTTGTGTCAGGGCCCATGTTATTCTGACCTTCTTTTCTAGTTGTGTCAGCGCCCATGTTATTCTGACCTTCTTTTCTAGTTGTGTCAGCGCCCATGTTATTCTGACCTTCTTTTCTAGTTGTGTCAGGGCCCATGTTATTCTGACCTTCTTGTCTAGTTCTGTCAGCGCCCATGTTATTCTGACCTTCTTTTCTAGTTCTGTCAGCGCCCATGTTATTCTGACCTTTTTCTAGTTGTGTCAGGGCCCATGTTATTCTGACCTTCTTTTCTAGTTCTGTCAGGGCCCATGTTATTCTGACCTTCTTTTCTAGTTCTGTCAGGGCCTATGTTATTCTGACCTTCTTTTGTAGTTGTGTCAGGGCCCATGTTATTCTGACCTTCTTTTGTAGTTCTGTCAGGGCCCATGTTATTCTGACCTTCTTTTGTAGTTCTGTCAGGGCCCATGTTATTCTGACTTTTTTTTCTAGTTGTGCTGTCAAGGGCCCATGTTCTTCATTTATTGAAATAGATGGACACGACCAAAGCGCACTTTAGATGGAAATGACTGGTAGCAGGTGTGAGTCTTACTCAAGTTTGGTTTACTCCAACATGGGAGAGAAAAAAAAAATCAGTGAGCAAGTCAGTTTACGAATGAAAAAACTTTTTTTGTTCCTTCAGAAGAAGTAAATACTTGCCATGGACTGGACAAGTAACTTCCCATGTAATCTTTTAAATAAAAGAAATTTAAAATACGAAATACCCACATTCATATCTCTTGAAAGATTTACTATACCATACAAATATTTCCTCACCATTTCAGTGGAAAACTGGAGAGCCTGGGAGAGATTACAGTATCAGATTTGCAACTAAGAGTGCACATGTGGTTAGCTTCAAGCATTTTAGAAAAACTTTTTCCCCATAACTAGTGTCCATGTGAAACTGGTTGGCCTGTATAGACGAAATGTTTGCTTGGTGAAAGTTCTGTTTTTTTTGTTTTTTTTTTAAATTTTGCTGTCCCAACTTCTGCGCCACCTCAGAGGCAGTGCACCCACGCCGCTCATTCCGACACCCGTCCACAGCCACAGCCCGGCTGGTCCCGCCACAGCCACGGCACCGGCAATCCACAGGGAGCAGTCAATGTCATGTCGTCAAGAGGCAACCCCCCGGAGAAGACACTGCACTGCTGCCGAGTCACTTCGGTGGTGTTCAGTGGCGCCTGTTCTGATCTAACATACGCAGGACACCACCTACTAAGCCCCCTACTGACGACAATAGTTGCTTAGTCGCGGAGCCGGCGTGAGTGAGCTCTCCCTCCGGAGGGCGCCACCACGTCCATCCAACGACAGCCCCCATGGACTCACCGATACCGTTGTGACCCCGACGGAACCAAACCAAGGCCACAGACGTGGAGAGGACATCGAAATTGAGGTCACCATGAGAGCAGGGCATGAAGGGCCACAGAACCTGACCTGAGGCATTTTTTTTTTTTAATGCTGATCGATGAGAATGAGGATGATTAAGATGATGCAACGGATTTCCATTTCGGTCTGAGACTGCATGACAGGGCTGTACTCTACGCTTCCTTTCATAATATATCCCAGCGTCAACCAGGCCCGAGAGATACAGGCAGCTGCAGCGTTGGTCAGGAAATTTGAGCAACACTCTCAGAAAACGCATCCATTAAATGGATGAAACTCGACTGTGTGGTCCCAGTCTTCCCAACTGAATCCACAGCAAACTCAACTCTGGGTAGGAGCCGGTTGGGGCAGAAAAACCCACATGACTCTGATGGGATTCGAACCCACGACCTCCCAGCCGGGAGTCCGCGACGCTAACCACTTCGCCACGGCGGCTGGTGTGAAAGTTCTGTTTCTGGAAATGAATAAACATAGTTTAAGTTCTGTTTGTAGAAATGAGTAAAGATAGGTTGAAGTTGTGTTTGTAGAAATGAGTAAAGATAGGCTAAAGTTCTGTTTGTAGAAATGAGTAAAGATAGGCTGAAGTTCTGTTTGTAGAAATGAGTAAAGATACGTTGAAGTTGTGTTTGTAGAAATGAGTAAAGATAGGTTGAAGTTGTGTTTGTAGAAATGAGTAAAGATAGGTTGAAGTTGTTTGTAGAAAGAAGTGAGTAAAGATAGGTTTGAAGTTGTGTTTGTAGAAATGAGTAAAGATAGGTTAAGCTGTGTTTGTAGAAGTGAGTAAAGATAAGTTAAATTTCTGTATGTAGAAATGAGTAAAGATAGGTTGAAGTTCTGTTTGTAGAAATGAGTAAAGATGGGTTGAAGTTGTGTTTGTAAAATGAGCAAAGATAGGTTAAGTTCTGTATGTAGAAATGAGTAAAGATAGGTTGAAGTTGTGTTTGTAGAAATGAGTAAAGATAGGTTGAAGTTGTGTTTGTAGAAATGAGTAAACATAGGTTGAAGTTCTGTTTGTAGAAATGAGTACACATAGGTTTAAGTTCTTTTTGTAAATGAGTACACGTAGATTAAAGTTCTGTTTGTAGAAATGTGTAAACATATTACATGATAAGAAAAATCTTGTTAGTGAAGAATAATTCAGATTTTCACCAAGAGAATTACTAAAAAAAAGAAAAAAAAAGGAAGTGTGTATGTGGTGTGTGTGTGTGTGTGTGTGTGTGTGTGTGTGTGTGTGTGTGTGTGTGTGTGTGTAGACTTTGTGTGTGTGTGTGTGTGTGTGTGTGTGTGTGTGTGTGTGTGTGT
>JADBJO010003806.1:136484-181484 GCA_016801955.1 Conus betulinus
GCAACAGAATAAGCTTGGGATGTTAGGGGGAGGGGGCGGGGGAGAGGGGGTGGGGTGGATCAGAATGAGCAATGTGAAAGCAATGCCACAGAGGAAGTGGGAGATAAGAGAAAGGTTGGGGGTGTAGGAGGGGGAGGAGGAAACAGTGAATATGTGTTGTGGTTAAAAAGGCTGGGGGGAGCACAGTATGGTAGACCCATGGTGTCATACTCATTTTTATCTGATGTATGAAGGGTTGAAAATGTACAAAACTATACGCAGTGGCCTACTACTGTTCCCAGAGCCACTTTGTCTTAGAGTCGGTCTTTTCTCCCCAGTTACTTGATTCTGCTGAGGTATGGAGTGATTAAAGGGGGGAAAAGCTGTACTTGGGTTTTCAGATCCGTTATGACCATTAAAGCTGATCTGCTGGGGTTAGATGTATTGTCCTGAATAAGCTGAATATTCACACATTCAGAGTTATATTCATGTACATCACATTGACAGAAGAACAGATTCTCTCAGATCTGCTGGGGATAGATGTATTGTCGTGAATAAGCTGAATATTCACACATTCAGAGTTACATACATGTACATCATATTGACAGAAGACCAGATTCTTTCAGATCTGCTGGGGTTAGATGTATTGTCGTGAATAAGCTGAATATTCACACAGTCAGAGTTACTTTCATGTACATCACATTGACAGAAGAACAGATTCTCTCAGGCCCAAATTCTTTTGTATGGAGCTCATTTTGAGATCTATCATCCACAGACTCATAACAAATTGCCCATTGCTAATAGATGAATGCTGATGGCTGCACTTGTTCTTCATTTGAGAGTGCACTTTACAGAAGAAAGGCAAAGAAAAATAATCTCAGTACAAAAGTTTCACATCTGCCAGTACAAATAGTAAACAATTTATAGGAGATGCCCTCAGCTTCATGCCTGCCTGTGGTAGTGATGAAACCTTTTAAAGGAAAAATATCAATTGACAGTAATAAAGCTTCCCATCTGCCTACATAAGTTACAGTTTAAAAGGAAAGTATTGCCATCTGCTGTTGTAAAGATTTATATTTTCTCAGTGCAGGTGATAGTTTTTAAAGACATTATCGGCATCTACTGTTTGAGTAATTCATATCTGCTGGTTTAATTGCTAACAGAGCTTCTTGGAACATACTAATGATGACTTTACCATTTGAAATTTTAAAGGTTCAGGTGTGTGCTCTTCTTCATCATAGTTATTTAATTGTTTAATTATTTACTATGTAACAAAAAGGATGAAATTATTGCATTAAACCACACATGATTGAACTCACCATCTGACTCTGTCTGTCTGTCTGTCTGTCTCTCTCTTCTCTGCCTCTTTTTTTCTTTTCTCTCTCTTTCTTGTCTGTCTGTCTGTCTGTCTGTCCGTCCGTCTGTGTGTCAGTCTGTCTCACCTGTTCTGGAGTCTCACTTATGCTCATACCTTCCCACCTGCATGTAGATGGTCAAAAAACATGCTCACTGAAGGTAAAGAAAGAGGAAGAGGGTGAAGATCTAGGAAAGAGGGTGAAGTCGATCTACCACAAAGCCAACAGTAATGCAATGTACGCTGTGTACAGAGGCTGAAAGCCAACGGTAATGCAATGTACGCTGTGTACAGAGTCTGAAAGCCAACTGTAATGTACAAGGCTGTAATGCAATGTACGCTGTGTACAGAGGCTGAAAGCCAACTGTAATGCAATGTACGCTGTGTACAGGGCTGAAAATGCATGTACGCTGTGTAAGGCAAACTGTAATGCAATGTACGCTGTGTACAGGGGCTGAAAGGAAGCGCTGGGATCAGCCAGTTACAAGTCTTTTTGAACAGTTGGTATGAAGTTTTAGTGGCAAGTTGTAAAAGATATAATCTCAGCTGTTTCTGCATAAGTGGTAATAGTTTTTAAAGAAATTGCTAAGAACTATATATCACAGGCACTTAACCGTGATTTGAACCTACAAAAAGATTTGAAGGAAGTACCATCATCTACTGTCTTAAAGTTCAAAAGTACCGACAATATTGGTAAAAGTTTGTCAGGAAGAATCCTGGTATACTGTAATGAAGAAAGCTCTGTCATCTGCCAGTGTATATTGTGTATCCTCATCTAGCATGATAAAGTTTTAATATGTGCCAGTGCAAGTGATAAAAGTTTTAAAGGAAGTATTAGCATACATTGTCCGAAGATTTGTTTCTGCTAGTTTCATTTAATAAATACTTCGAAGGATATTTCCACATCTGTTTTGCTAAAGTTTCATGTAAGCCAGTTCAAATAATACATGATTTGAAGGATATGTAATAATTTACTGTAAAGTATATCAACCGGTGCAAGTAATCAGAGTTTTAAAGGAAATATCCGTGACAATTACATTAACATTTCACGTACATCTGCCCGTTAAGTAAAGGAAGTAGTACATTTATCTTAAACATTTACTATAGTAATGAGAAGAATGATGGTTTTGGTTTTTATTTCAAAAGAAAGTGATTACAATTGCTGGGATTCTTTGTAAAGAAAATGATTGGGATTTTCAGTGTGTACACAAACACACACACACACACACACACACACACACACACACACATATATCACATATATATATATATATATATATATATATATCTATATATATATATATATATATATATATATATATATATATATATATATAATATGTGTGTGTGTGTGTGGAAACAAACTGACTTTTCTCTGTATTTGTGTTTTTTTAGTTTGAATTGCAACTTCCCCACCCCCACTTACCTTTAATATCTTCTACTTCTTGCTTTCTTGTTGTTTTTTGTTGTTGTTGTTGTTGTTTTTTCTCTCTCACTCTTGCTCCACCTTCCTTCTTCTCTTCCTTTGCCCACTCCCTGGTGTTGGAAACATGATGGGGCACACACACACACACACACACACACACACACACACACACACACACACACACACACACACTGTTACACACACACACACACACACACACACACACACATACACACACACACACCCACACACTGTTACACACACACACACACACACACACACACACTGTTACACACACACACACACACACACATACACACACACACACACCCAGACACACACACACACACACACATACACACACACACCCAGACACACACACACCACACACGCACACACACACACACACACACACACACACACACACACACACACACACACACACACACCAAACACACACATACACAGAGTGAGAGAGAGAGACACACACACCTGTCTAAGATCACTGTTAGGTGGATAGACGTTAAATTAAAGAATGAAACGAACACACACACATGCAACTTGCACACACACACACACACACACACACACGCACACACACACACACACACACACACACACACACACACACACACACACACACACACACACACACAGTGAGAGAGAGAGAGAGAGAGAGAGAGAATCAAAGTCAATTATGGTGAATTGTGTCTGTCAAATTCATGTTTCAGTAATTTGGATGTGTTCATACATTGCATTCTTGGTTTGGAGTCTCACGGGGATAAGACTTGGAGGGAATCCTTTGATCCTTTCACACATCAGACGTTACAAACAGTTCCAGAGGCTGTAGAAGAATTTTAAAAGCTGGCTAATCTGGCTGTCTGTAGTCCCAGCAAAAGAATCCAGTACATCTACTCTGAGAGGAATGGTAACTGCTCTCCTCTAATGGTCTGTTTTCTCGAGGAGGGGACTGAACCCAGAAACCCGGGGATGGAGCAAGAGGAATGGCTTGATCCACCAGGTCCACTGGGCCTCCCTATCCTCCCCTTGCATCTCCCTCTGTCTTCAGGGATTCAACTCCTTTACGGGGAGAATAGATGGTTTGTGTATGGGGAGCAGACAAGAGTCACTAGTCTGTAAAGTACCTTCTCAGAAAAAACAAGTGGTGTTGTTGAAGAAAGCAAGAGATGCCACCTGGGTTCCCAGATAGTTACCTATTATCTTTTTTTTTTCTTCAAGGACAATAAACTTTTCCTGAGGAAACAGGGATAATAGTTGATTTCCTTTTTAGAAGAAGAGAGCAGGGAAAGTTGATTTTCCTTTTTAGAAGAAAGAGAGCAGGGAAAACTGTGACAGCATGCAAGTGAAACTGTTTTCCTAGTGTGTGTTTGTGTGTATGTCTCTTAGTAAGTAAGACTGTGTTTGAAAATAGTTAATCATAAAGAAAAAGATGGTAAGTAATTCTCAGGTAAAACAGATATTATTATTGTTTTCAGCTGTTATTATCAGATTATGATATTTTCTGCTTTTCTGTTCTCTGGAGAAAAACAGTTTGTATCCTTTAGATAACAGTGTTATTAGAGAAGTCAAATGTTGTCAGTTTTTGTCTGATGTAAGGTTTATAACCCTTGAAGAAAACATTGATGATAGTGCATTAAGTATTTCCATGTTTTCTGGAGGAAGATGATTATCATTTATGAAGATAACACTGATAACAGAGGAATTGGTCATTGTCACTGTTTTGCTGAAGAAAATAAGTTTCATTTCTGAAGAAAACACTGATCATATGTTGTTCCCAGAAATCAGTTATTATCACTGTTTTTGCTGGTTAATAATGTGTTATCTTTAAAAAAAAAAAAAAAGTGATAATGATAGCTGATGATCCAATTATCTCGTTTTTCTTGCAGGAAAATAACTGTCTTGCTTGAGAAAACAAAGCAAACAGTTAGCTTATGAAGCTAGTGTGCTTGCATAGTTTTGGAAGGAGCCAGAGGCAGTCCCTAAATGATTGTATATAACTCAGTGTTGGTCTCAGGATGCAGCTTGTGTCCATCACGGACAAGGCCACAGCCAGGAGAGCCTGGCAGTCTTCTGTCTTCTTGCTGTCTCCTCCCACGCCCATGCCCCCCACCCCATGCATCCAATCTTCACTGCCCACTCTCCACCCACCCTACCCCACCTCCATCCCCCATCCCCTACCCCTTGGTCCTCTTGCTGTCTCTGCTGGATATTCATTTTCTCTAATGGCGTTCATTGGATCCACGGTTTCTCTTGGGAATCGAGCTAAGGTGCCATGTTTTTACTCCTTGTGATGATGATGTGCTTACTAGGCTGGCCTATGTGGAAAATTGATTGACATTCTTTGTCTGGTGTGTGCTAGGTGCTCAAGCATAAATTGTGTTACCTGGTCAAGAGCAACATTGAAAATGAAAATGAAGAGGGGTTAGGGATGGGGGGAGAGTGAGAGGGGGGTGTGGGAGAAGGAGAGAGAGAGACTGACTGATTATATAAACTTTTCCCTCAGATACACATATATACACAATCTGACATGCATGAGCCCCTCCCACCCCCAGCACCCTACCCTTACCTTTACCCACCCTCCGGATATATACCCTCTGCCTCCCCAGGCATACAAGCACGCTTGCACACACACACACACACACACACACACACACACACACAAGCAGTCCTAAGGTCTGTCTGAAAGCAATGCTTTGTGAAGAGACATTAAAACAAGCAAAGCCAAGCCAGACTGGCACACACAAACATATACATCATTAACAGAGCTGCTGTTGGCTGCTGTTTTTCAGCAGGGATCAAACCCACAAAACACAATTCTACAGGGTCATCACGGAGTGCCTGAATCTTTTTGGCCTTGAATCCAACATCGCCATTTTGCTTTTGTACATCTGGTGCTTCTCTTGCTTGAGCATACAAGTTTTAGCTTGTCTTGTGTGAGCTGCACTACACACATGGCCATTTGGGTTTGGCATTGTCACAAAATAAATGGCGTCTCTTTCAGTTTGGATTAGCAAAACCTTGTAAATGAGTTGTGGGCTCGTGCAACAAACCTCAGTCTGATGTGGTTATGCACACTGTAGAATATTAGAGGGTCGACTCATGTGACTGCTATGAGTGCCATTTTTCCATTGGAAAGGTTGAATAATGCATGAAGCACTCTCCACAGAGTATTTCACATGTCATAATGTGAAACATGCATGTAAACAGGGAATCCATAGTGATATGTTGGACCTGTTACTGATATTGTGATGCGCTTCTCACATTCAGTGCTCATGTCTTGTAGGAATGCCAGGGTTGATGTGGCCCCCTGTTGTCGGCTGGGCTATAAACAGTATGAAATGAAATGCTTCATTTAAAAAAAAAAACAAAAAGTTTTGTTTTCCTCCTTTCACGATGAGTTGGCAGACTAGACTCTTGATGAAGAGAAGGGGGTCTGCTTACAGCTTCCCTTTGTGAACAGTTGGACATTTGAAACCATACTGCTGGCTGCAACTTCCCATCAGCAGGTGGGTTTTTAGGGCTGCAGGATAATTTTCCAGGTGAATTATCACTCACTGCTGTCAAAGCGTCCTGAAAATCAGTGAAGAACATAGTGTGTGTGTTTGCTAGGGTGTGAGCACCGTGGTGCTGCTTCTGTTTTTTTTTGTTTTGTTTTGTTTCAGTTTTGGACAGTCACAAGCTGTTTTCTTTGTTAGTGTGAAGGAAGGAAATGGCTCCTTTTTCTTGTCTTCTCTCTCCTTGCTTCCTTGGCTGAAAAGTGGAGAAGCAGTGCAGACTCTGAGCAGCTTTATTGCAAAGGATGAAAAGCGGAGAAACTTTGAAGACTCTGAGCAGCTTTATTACAAAGGATGAAAAGTGAGAGAAACATTGCAGACTCTGAGCCGCTTTATTGCAAAGGATGAAAAGTGTGAGAGAAACATTGAAGACTCTGAGCAGCTTTATTGCAAAGGATGAAAAGTAGAGAAACATTGAAGACTCTGAGCAGCTTTATTGCAAAGGATGAAAAGTGGTGAGGAAACGCAGACACTGAACAACTTTGGTTACAAAGAGTTAAGGGCAGTGCAGAAATGCAGACACTGAACAACTTGGTTACAAAGAGTTAAGAGCAGTGTGGAAATTCAGACACTGAACAACTTGGTTACAAAGAGTTAAGGGCAGTGCAGAAATGCAGACACTGAACAACTTGGTTACAAGGAGTTAAGAGCAGTGGGGAAATGCAGACACTGAACAACTTGGTTACAAAGAGTTAAGAGCAGTGGGGAAATGCAGACATTGAACAACTTGGTTACAAAGAGTTAAGAGCAGTGTGGAAATATGCAGGCATTGAACAACTTGGTTACAAGGAGTTAAGAGCAGTGTGGAAATATGCAGGCATTGAACAACTTGGTTACAAGGAGTTAAGAGCAGTGGGGAAATGCAGGCATTGAACAACTTGGTTACAAAGAGTTAAAGAGCAGTGTGGAAATGCAGACACTGAACAGCACTTTGGTGATGTGTTGTTACGCTCAGACTCCTCCTTGCTTTCTGAACCCACACCCTATCCCAGTCTCCCCTTCTGTCCCCACCTGTTTTGTTTGTCCCCCCCAGACACCCCCACTTCCTCCCATCCTCCTTCATCCCCCTCACTTCTCTCAAATTATTCCCTCTACATGACCTGAACTCTTTTTCTCCCCTTCCTGCTTTGAACTGATGGCGTTTAGTAGTATAACAACATGTGTGTTATTCGATAGTGATACATTTGAACTGATGGCGTTTAGTAGTAGTATAACAACATGTGTGTTATTCGATAGTGAAACATTTGAACTGATGGCGTTTAGTAGTATAACAACATGTGTGTTATTCGATAGTGAAACATTTGAACTGATGGCGTTTAGTAGTATAACAACATGTGTGTTATTCGATAGTGATACATTTGAACTGATGGCGTTTAGTAGTGTAACAACATGTGTGTTATTCAATAGTGAAACATTTGAACTGATGGCGTTTAGTAGTATAACAACATGTGTGTTATTCAATAGTGAAACATTTGAACTGATGGCATTTAGTAGTATAACAACATGTGTGTTATTCAATAGTGAAACATTTGAACTGATGGCATTTAGTAGTATAACAACATGTGTGTTATTCAATAATGAAACATTTGAACTAATGGGACTTAGTAGTATAACAACATGATGTGTGTTATTTAATAGCGAAACGTTTGAACTGATGATATTTACCAGTATGCTATTATTGATAAGGAAACACTTGTATTGTAAGTGCTTGTGCTGTTATGCATTTTAAAAGTAATCCAGACAGAAGACGCATTTCTGTTTGACTTAAGCACAGTAAAGTTCGATCTCATGGCAAACATGGTGATTATACAGGAGGAAAAGTGACAAGGCAGTGCAGGCACGAACTGATGAATGCCCAGAATGAAAACATCTTGATGATACAGGAGTGCAGGCACTAAACTGATGAATGCCCAGAATGAAAACATCTTGATGATACAGGAGTGCAGGCACTAAACTGATGAATGCCCAGAATGAAAACATCTTGATTATACAGGAGTGCAGGTACTAAACTGATGAATGCCCACAATGAAAACATCTTGATTATACAGGAGTGTAGGTACTAAACTGATGAATGCCCACAATGAAAACATCTTGATTATACAGGAGTGTAGGTACTAAACTGATGAATGCCCACAATGAAAACATCTTGATTATACAGGAGGAAAGTCATAAGGCAGTGCAGGCACTAAACTGATGAATGCCCAGAAGAGCGGTGGAAGGGGTCAGCCAAGGGCTAGCTCCACAGGCTCTATTGATTTTCCCCGGTCACTCCAGGGTACAATACCCTTTCCATTGCAGTCTTTGATTTGACTCTGGGTGCTCTAGGGATTCATCCATTTAGCAAGTGATGGCAGTAGATGGAATGTGGAGGGCTGCCAGGCCCTCCTTTGCACCTGTTTCGGTGTAGGAATGGACTGTCTGTGGGACTGTTTTCCACATGAGTGTTTGGAGTGGAGAGTTTTGAGGGTATGTTGCATGGGGTATTGTTAGTCTATTAAAGTGCATGAATTGGCCACAGAAATTTGGAGGATGGATGGTTGTAGCTGATTATAAGTTTGTAAGGTTGTCCATGTCTGTGTTTCTTCATCTGTGTTTGTTCTGTACAACAACTAAGCCAAAAAGCAACGTGCCAATCAGCAGACAATTGTCTGGCCTGCTTGCTCCAAATCTACTGAAAGACACTTGAAGATGTAGTTCACCAAAAGGTCATACACATTCCTGTTTTTCACACCCGCATATTCTGCAATCTCCCCATTGTATTTCTTGATTATTGAGAATTCTGTATCAGTTCCTTCTGTAACAATACTGGATTGTAGGAAAGTGTGTAAATCTAAACCTTCCCATTCGTTTTTGAGACAGAAGACACATAAGGTCCAGTCTTTGGTTTGAAGACACACAGATGAGACAGGTTAGGCTAATTTTCCCCAATTTGATTGGAAGACAAGTGACACAATAGGCTTTCAGTTTGTTTTGGAGATGCACAAAGATGGGGCACAGTGGGTCAGTCCTTCCCTTTGTTTTGGAGATGGACAGAGATGGGACACAGTAGGTCAGCCCTTAGATGGAAATAGGAAGCTAAACCTTGGATGTTCCATCCCTGTATATCTTTTTCCTTTTGTTCTGGAGACAGATAGAGAGGGAACATAGTAGTTCTTTTCCATTTCTTTTTGAAGAAACAATGAAGTGGAACATAGTAGCCCTTTTCCATTTCTTTTGAAGACACAAAGGAGTGGAACATAGTAGCCCTTTTCCATATTGTTTGAAGAAACAAAGGAGTGGAACACAGTAGGCTTAACCATCCCTTTTTTTCTTTTCTTTTGAGAAACACATTGAGATGAAACATAGGCTTTGCCTTCCCATCTCTTTTGAAGACACAGAAATGTAGAACATAGGCTTTGCCTTCTCTTTTGTTTTTTTGAGGTAGATAAAAATGAAACATACTGAGCTTGACTTCCACTTTTATTTTGAAGATACATAGTAATGGAAGATCCTAGAGTTTGCCTTCCCGTTTCTTTTGAAGATACATAGTAATGGAAGATCCTAGAGTTTGCCTTCCCGTTTTTTTGAAGATACATAGTATGGAAGATCCTAGAGTTTGCCTTCCCGTTTCTTTTGAAGATACATAGAAATGGAAGATCCTAGAGTTTGCCTTCCTATTTCTTTTTGAAGATACATAGAAATGGAACATCTAGAGTTTGCCTTTCCCGTTTCTTTTGAAGATACATAGAAATGGAACATCTATAGTTTGCCTTCCCCTTTTCTTTTGAAGATACATAGTAATGGAACATCCTGAGTTTGCCTTCCCTTTTCTTTTGAAGATACATAGAAATGGAACATCCTAGAGTTTGCCTTCCTGTTTCTTTTGAAGATACATAGAAATGGAACATAAATGGAACATCTTGGATTTGGCCTTCCTTTTTTTTTTTTTTTTTTTTTTTTTTTTTGAAGACATAAAGATGAAACATACAAGATTATCCATCCTTCCTTTTTTTTTTTTTTTTTTTTTAAAAGATATACAGGGATGGAACATCCAAGGTTTGACTATCTCTTTTCTTTAGAACACACATAGAGATGGAATATCCTAGATTTGGCCATTCTTTAGATCACACATAGAGATGGAACATCCTAGATTTAGCCATTGCTTTTTCTTTAGAACACACATAGAGATGGAACATCCTAGATTTGGCCATTCTTTAGATCACACATAGAGATGGAACATCCTAGATTTGGCCATTCTGTAGAACACATATAGAGATGGAACATCCTAGATTTGGCCATTCTTTAGAACACACATGGAGATGGAACATCCTAGATTTGGCCATTCTTTAGAACACACATAGAGTTGAACCTCCTGGATTTGACCATTCTCTGTTCTTTATAACACACAGAGAGATGGAACATCCTAGATTTGGCCATTCCTTTTTCTAAGAACACACATAGAGATGGAACATCCTGGATTTGGCCATTCTGTTTTTTTAGAAACACACAGAGATGGAACCTCCTAGATTTGGCCATTCTCTTTTCTTTAGAACACACAGAGAGATGGAACATCCTTGATTTCTCCTTGATGTGATATTGTTGCAATGGTATAGTTACACCAGCATTGCTGCCAGTTTTTTTGTGTGGCATGCTTATCTCTCTCTCTCTTCCCCCCCCCTCTCTCTCTCTCTCTCTCTCTCTTGCACAAATGGTTGCATGTGTGTGAATGATCAAAAAAAAAAAAAAAAAAAGAAAATTCTGTGTGACCTCGCATTCTTATGCTGGCCTGGGCATGCATAATGCAGTTTTCTCTCTTTGTATGATCAAACATTATTGGGTAGATTTAGGTTGTCTTCTCAACATTTGGTGACTAACATTGGCTGTGTGATCACTTTCCGAGAAATATCGAGATGATTTACAGCTACAAAAATGTTTGCTTTGAGTTATACCTCGATTGTCACTTCTGAGGCTCAGCTAAGCCTGATCTTACAAGAGGTTTGTGTTGCTGGGATGCTGCTGCTGATGATGAATGGCAATGTTAATGATGATGTTTCAGTATTTGGACGAGGTGGTGGTGGAGATGGAGACATGCGAGACTCCACGACCACCCAGCACAACAGCCAGCAAGTCCCCCCTGAGGTCAGTCCCCGTCTTCCTCTGCATGATTGCTTCCCCTGCCTGTGCTCTTCTTCATTGCGTCCTCTTTCTCTTGTCTCCATTGATGTCTCTTTCTACATCGTCTCTCCCCACATGCCACATTCTCACAGTCGACAATGATTATGAAAGTAGTATTTCTTTTTGTTTAGCTGATTGTCTATTTCTACTTTGCTTTATTCAGCTAATTATTTAACACTGTGTGTGTGTGTGTGTGTGTGTGTGTGTGTGTGTGTGTGTGTGTGTGTGTGTGTGTGTGTGTTTTATAAGTTCAGAACAGTATCTTTTTCAAAGAGAAGTCTTTGAGAGTTATTCAGGCTTTTACAACCTGAGTTTTGTACCCACTTTATTTTTGCTTTTGTTAAATGTCAGTGAACCAAACGTTACATGCAGAACAAGCTGATAGCAGAGTGTGTTTGCAAGCCTTTGTGGTAACATGTTGGCAAGACATTTCAATGAGACAGCTGTTGTGATAAACGGGGTCACAGGTTCATGTGATAACAAGAGGGGCACAATGTTGCTTATTGCGGCCTACGTGTGATGAATGAACATAACAGAAATATGAAGGGCAAAATGGAGGGTGGGACAAATGGAGAGGAACAGAGGTTTGCAGATCATGTAAATATCAGCAAAATCAACTAATCTCATTAACATCGGACCAGTTTTATCATTAGCTATCTTTTATTTTGTTTTATTCATTTCATTTTATTTTATTTTTTGCTGTCCCATCTTCTGTGCCACCTCATGGGTAGTGCATCCATGGCGCTCATTCCAACACCTCGTCCACAGCCACAGCCCGGTCAGTCCCACTGCAGCCCCAGCACTGGCAATCCACAGGGAGCAGTCAGTGTCAAGGCGTCAAGAGGAAACCCACTGGAGGAGACACTGCACTGCTGCAGAGTCACTTCAGTGGTGTTCATGGCACCTATTCTGACCCAACATATGCAGGACACCACCTACTAAGTCTAAGTCCCCTACTGATGACAATACTTGCTTAGTTGTGGAGCCGGCGTGAGTGAGCTCTCCCTCTGGAGGGCGCCACCATGTCTGTCCCAACGACAGCCCCCATGGATACCGATGACCCCAACGGAATCGAACCAAGGCCACAGACACGGAGAGGACATCGAAACTGAGGTCACCATGGGAGCAGGGCATGAAGGGCCACAGAATTTGAGATTTTCTTCTATGCTGATCGATGAGAATGAGGATGATGAAGATGATGCTACGGATTTCCATTCCTGTCTTTACACTGCATGACAGGGCTGTACTCCATGCTTCCTTTCATAATGTATCATGGCATCAACCAGGCCCAAGAGATACAGACACCTGCAGTGTTAGTCAGGAAATTTTAGCAACATTCTGAGACGCAGCCATTAAGTGGATGAAACTCGACTGTGTGGTCCCAGTCTTCCCAACTGAGCCCGTAGCAAACTCAACTCTGGATGGGAGCCTGTCGGGGCAGAAAAATCCCACATGACTCTGATTAGAATCAAACCCATGACTTCCCAGCCGGTAGTCCACGAAGCTAACCACATTGCCATGGCGGCTGGTAGCAGCTATCTTTTATTATTCTAGTCTCCGTCTTATCATGCTGTCATGTGAACATGACATAAAGGAAACCATGAAGTGGTGCATGTATATTGTGACCGCCTCCCACAAAATGATAGCTAAGTCACATTTTTAGGATATTTAGATATACATACATACATGTTAAAAAAAAAAAGAGAATATGACCTTTCTAGTGGTTTATAATGAATTTCTGTTTGTTTATAAATCAAAATGGTGTTGCAAAATGTCCCAGTGGTACCAAAGCCATTTTGAGCAGATAAAAGACTTCAGGAAAGGAGCACTCGCACATAATATGAAAGAAATTGTGTGCAAAATTAACCGATTATCACACTCCTAGCTTGATTTAAGCAAACATAGTTCAGTATATCTAAACGAAATGGATTTGCTGTGGGCTGCTTCATAAAAGCTCAGATCGATCCCAGACCACTGTTTGATGTATATAGCGCGCTGCTTCTCCCAGCCTGTCTTGCCTGCCATTTCATGGAAGAGTCACCTTTAATCTAGAACCATGTGGCTCATGAGGATGACCGCCACGTCCAGTCCCCCACCCCTCCTCATGGAAGCTGCCTCTCCTTCTCCTATCTGTTGAAACAAGTTGCCGGAGAAGTTTGTTTTCTTCAGTGCTGAAGAGGTGTAAAAGTCAAAACAAAAGTCCACTGGCAAGTTAACGTCCTTGGCAAGATTTATCTGGTTGTGGTAGCGGTTTACAGCTGGCCAGTTCAGAGCTCACCATCTCCTCAACCACCAGCATAATATTCCTGTGCTGACTTTCAGTCTCTCTCTGTATTTCTGCCCAGCCCTCTTTCCTTTTGGTCCATAGCACATTGCTTGTGACCTCCAGTAAAGACAGCTGCATTGTCAAATTTTCCTGACTTTGACCAGCTTTGCCATGTGTGGCTATCAAGCAGTGGATACCTGCAGTTGGTGAAAGAGTGATTCTGTCTGTCAGAAAGTGAAAGAACATGTGTTCTGAAGTAGGCCAAACAAGTTCCCTGATTGAAAGTGAAACAGCATGTGCTGTGAAGTAGGCCAAACAAGTTCCCTGTGCTCTGAAGAAGGCCAAAACATGTGCTCTGAAGCAGGCCAGACAAGTTCCCTAATGTGCTCTGAAGCAGGCCAGACAAGTTCCCTAATGTGCTCTGAAGTAGGCCAGGCCAGACAAGTTCCCTAATGTGTGCTCTGAAGCAGGCCAGACAAGTTCCCTAATGTGCTCTGAAGTAGGCCAGACAAGTTCCCTAATGTGCTCTGAAGTAGGCCAGACAAGTTCCCTAATGTGCCTGAAGCAGACCAGACAAGTTCCCTGATGTGCTCTGAAGCAGCCAGACAAGTTCCCTAATGTGTGTTCTGAAGCAGACCTGACAAGTTCCCTAATGTGCTCCAGACCAGACAAGTTCCCTAATGTGCTCTGAAGCAGACCAGACAAGTTCCCTAATGTGCTCTGAAGCAGACCAGACAAGTTCCCTAATGTGCTCAGACCAAACAAGTAGGCTCCAGACCAGACAAGTTCCCTAATGTGCTCTGAAGTAGGCCAGACAAGTTCCCTAATGTGCTCTGAAGTAGGCCAGACAAGTTCCCTAATGTGTGAAGTAGCTCACAAGTTCCCTGATGTGCTCTGAAGCAGACCAGACAAGTTCCCTAATGTGCTCTGAAGTAGACCAGACAAGTTCTGAAGCAGACCAGACAAGTTCCCTATGTGCTCTGAAGTAGGCCACACAAGTTCCCTGATGTGTTCTGAAGCAGACAGAAGTTCCCTAATGTGCTCTGAAGTAGGCCACACAAGTTCCCTAATGTGCTCTGAAGTAGGCCAGACAAGTTCCCTAATGTGCTCTGAAGTAGGCCAGACAAGTTCCCTAATGTGCTCTGAAAGTGAAAGACAAGTTCCCTAATGTGCTCTGATGTGGGCCTAACAAGTTCCCTAATGTGCTTTGAAGTAGGCCAAACAAGTTCCCTGATGTGCTGACCTGAAGTGGGCCAGAAACACAAGTTCCCTAATGTGCTTTGATGTGGGCCAACAAGTTCCCTGATGTGCACTGAAGTGGGCCAAACAAGTTCCCAAGTTCCCTGATGTGCACTGAAGTGGGCCAAACAAGTTTTGTGCCTGAATGTGCACTGAAGTGGGCCCAACAAGTTCCCTGATTGCTCTGAGTGGGCCAAACAAGTTTGATTTTTCTTATTGCATTGTACATTCTCAGTGGGAAGGTCGTAAAATGAAATGCAATAGCACCCTTAATTTGTGATAACTTAGTAGTTTTGTAGATGATATTGTTCAAGAAATGAAATATTGAAAAATAACAGAATTGATCATTTTAGTGTTAGTCATCATTGTGTAGCTCAAAACTGGGGCTGGGGACTTAGCCATGATTTTAGTTTGCTGCATTACGTAAGCTGATGATCAGTAACTTTTCCAGTGCTTGTTTATGCTTCCCATCCACCCAACCCTTCAACCACCTGAATTCAGCTGTTCTCTCTGCCTTTGCCCTCTCCTCTTTCCTTTTCCTCCCTGGCTCATTGCCCTCTACTCTTTCTTTTTCTCCATGGCTCATTGCCTTCTCCTCTTTCCTTTTCCTCCATGGCTCATTGCCCCTCTCTTTCCTTTTCCTCCATGGCTCATTGCCCTTTCCTCTTTCCTTTTCCTCCCTGGCTCATTGCCCTCTACTCTTTCTTTTTCTCCATGGCTCATTGCCTTTCCTCTTTCCTTTTCCTCCCTGGCTCATTGCCCTCTACTCTTTCTTTTTCTCCATGGCTCATTGCCCTTTCCTCTTTCCTTTTCCTCCCTGGCTCATTGCCCTCTACTCTTTCCTTTTCCTCCATGGCTCATTGCCCTTTCCTCTTTCCTTTTCCTCCATGGCTCATTGCCCTCTACTCTTTCTTTTCCTCCATGGCTCATTGCCCTCTCCTCTTTCCTTTTCCTCCATGGCTCATTGCCCTCCTCTTTCCTTTTCCTCCATGGCTCATTGCCCTCTCCTCTTTCCTTTTCCACCATGGTTCTTTGCTAGCATCCGCTGGTGAAGACAGGGCTCTGCATAGTTGAGCACAGTTTGGCAGACTTGCTCTGTTTGCAAACTGGAAGACAGTTTAAACATGGGTATCTGGCATTTCAAGGCAGTGATTTAGCTTAAGCATGGGTATCTGGCATTTCAAGGGAGTGATTTTTACCAGGTCATTTAAGATCCCAAAAATTTCTATGAAAAACTACAGAAAAGCTTTCGTTAAGTATATCGACATGAAATCTGTTGTTGTGAAGGTGTTCATTCACTATGGCTTGGTTGACTAACATTATTTGTTTATTAAGTTATTGTTGTCATTGGTGGTGTCTTTTTGATTATGTAATGAGATGAGTTTTTGGCATGAATTTCAGTCCTGGAGGGAGATATGGTTTCATCGACAAAGTGATGGATGGTATCTATGTCCACATCAATTCTGTGGTCATCAAAATGATGTCACGCACCTTTAATGCTTCTCTGCAAGTGAGTATGATTCTGAGATCTCTTAAGAAATGTATATGTAAGCAATTATTGGTACTGATACAGTTATTGTATTAGTATTGATACGATGAAATAGTGATATGTGGAGTACTAAATATTAATGTCTTCATAGAATTGTGGTTGTATAAAACTAGATTACGAATTTCGTATGTTACCGGATATTTTCTTTCATTGAACTTTTAAACATAGGTTCATGCAAAACATGGATGGTGGGAGTTGAAGAGAGGGGGAGAAAGGGGAACTCAGAAGTCAGAAAACCTTTACATGTTCAAGGATTGAGATTTTAGGCTGAGTCTTTTCTTCCAGTCTGCCCTTGGGAGGAAGGGAGGTGGGGCTGGGTAGTAAACTTTCAATGACAAAGGCAAAGATGTGATCTCAAACCATGCCTTTTTCTGCTGTTGTTGGAAATAGTTTGTCAGGACAATGTATTTCTTCTTTTCTTCACAAAAATGAATAATAGAAAAATAATGCTTTGCAAATTAATAGGAGACAAACAAGTCATAAGATTGCTCCCAAAATGGAGTTGAAAAAGAAAAAAATTGATACTGTGCGAACAATGGTCTCAGACCTGTATGAACAACTGGTCTGAGACATGTTTGAACCAATGATCAGAGACCTGGAGGAACAGTTGTCTGAGACCTGCGTAAACCAATGATCTGGGCTCTGTATGAACAGTTGTCTGAGACCTGCGTAAACCAATGTTCTGGGCTCTGTATGAACAGTTGTCTGAGACCTGTGTAAACCTAATGTTCTGGGCTCTGTATGAACAGTTGTCTGAGACCTGTGTAAACCAATGTTCTGGGCTCTGTATGAACAGTTGTCTGAGACCTGTAAACCAATGTTCTGGGTTCTGTATGAACAGTTGTCTGAGACCTGTGTAAACCAATGATCAGAGACCTGTATGAACAGTTGTCTGAGACCTGTGTAAACTAATGTTCTGGGCTCTGTATGAACAGTTGTCTGACCTGTGTAAACCAATGTTCTGGGCTCTGTATGAACAGTTGTCTGAGACCTGTGTAAAACCATGATCAGAGACCTGTATGAACAGTTGTCTGAGACCTGTGTAAACCAATGTTCTGGGCTCTGTATGAACAGTTGTCTGAGACCTGTGTAAACCAATGTTCTGGGCTCTGTATGAACAGTTGTCTGAGACCTGTGTAAACCAATGTCTGGGCTCTGTATGAACAGTTGTCTGAGACCTGTGTAAACCAATGATCAGAGACCTGTATGAACAGTTGTCTGAGACCTGTGTAAACCAATGTTCTGGGCTCTGTATGAACAGTTGTCTGAGACCTGTGTAAACCAATGTTCTGGGCTCTGTATGAACAGTTGTCTGAGACCTGTGTAAACCAATGTTCTGGGCTCTGTATGAACGGTTGTCTGAGACCCTGTGTAAACTAATGTTCTGGGCTCTGTATGAACAGTTGTCTGAGACCTGTGTAAACCAATGTTCTGGGCTCTGTATGAACAGTTGTCTGAGACCTGTGTAAACCAATGTTCTGGGCTCTGTATGAACAGTTGTCTGAGACCTGTGTAAACTAATGTTCTGCTCTGTATGAACGGTTGTCTGAGACCTCTGTGAACCAATGTTCTGGGCTCTGTATGAACAGTTGTCTGAGACCTGCGTAAACCAATGTACTGGGCTCTGTATGAACAGTTGTCTGAGACCTGCGTAAACCAATGATCAGAGACCTGTATGAACAGTTGTCTGAGACCTGTGTAAACCAATGTTCTGGGCTCTGTATGAACAGTTGTCTGAGACCTGTGTAAACCAATGTTCTGGGCTCTGTATGAACAGTTGTGTCTGAGACCTGCGTAAACCAATGATCAGAGACCTGTATGAACAGTTGTCTGAGATCTCAATGAACCAATGACCTGGGCCCTGTAAGAACAGAGGTCTTGAAACCAATGATCTGAGAACTGTATGAACCAATGGTCTGAGACCTGTATGAATTCATGATCTTGGACCTTTATATACCAGTGTGGTCTGAGTCAAGTACCAGTCAGATTAACCATTGATATCAGGTCTGCTGCGTAAACTAGTGGTCTCAGACATGTATGGACTAGTAGTCTTAGACATGTAAACCTTCAGAGATATCAGGTCTGTATGAACTAAGTGCCTGCACCCTGTAGGAATCAGTGGTTTGAAAGATGTATGAACTAAGTGCCTGCACCCTGTAGGAATCAGGGTTTGAAAGATGTATGAGCTAAGTGTCTGCACCCTGTAGGAATCAGTGGTTTGAAAGATGTATGAACTAAGTGCCTGCACCCTGTAGGAATCAGGGTTTGAAAGATGTATGAGCTAAGTGTCTGCACCCTGTAGGAATCAGTGGTTTGAAAGATGTATGAACTAAGTGCCTGCACCCTGTAGGAATCAGTGGTTTGAAAGATGTATGAACTAAGTGTCTGCACCCTGTAGGAATCAGTGGTTTGAAAGATGTATGAACTAAGTGCCTGCACCCTGTAGGAATCGGTGGTTTGAAAGATGAATGAACTAGCAGTCTGAATTCTGTACAAGCCACAAACTCGAAGTCTGCATGAGTCGGTTGATGTTTATCCTTTCTGTGCTGCAGCTGTCACGGGTGAAAGTGCACAGCACAACTCCCACATGGGGAGCCACCAACGACCTGCGCACCACACGCATTCGGGACACCTCACGTGGGGAGATTCTGGTGTTCAAAGAAATTGAGTGGCAGACGACACGTATTGAGGCGGCGGCAGATGAAAGCGTATGCAAAGAGGTGTTGACACCCTTGCGGCTCATTGCAAACCAGGCGAAGATTCGCGTTGTTCTGAAAAAGCGACTGAGTGGTGAGTGGTGTTGTGTTGCCCATAAAACAAGAGCAGTTTAGGAAAAGTGAGTCCAAAAGGGGAGGCAGCTATGCATGATACTTGTAGATATTGGCCATAGAATCCTCCCTGCAAACTTTGAAGAATTGACCTGCTGATTTTCAGTGATGATGTGCAAATGTTGATTTTTGTTCGCTAAGGATCAAGTGTGTTTTTGAATGCTTACTTTTTCTTGTTGATAGAAATTTTTCTCATGCCTAACTATTCAAATAGTTTAATTTGAAAAGAAAAGGGGTTAGTTACAGCCACAGAAACAGACAAACAGATTACAGGACAAGACACAATACATTTTCACCTCTTGGGTCTTCTTCAGGCAAAAACAAACATTTTGGACAATGAAAAATTTTGGACAGAGAAACCACTTTGTCTTCTCATATTCGGTGCAGAATGGCTCGTTTTGAAAACTATATCCAAACAGTTGCACGTTATTTCTTCGTTTCTGTTACTCTTTTCATCTTTTTTTCTTTTTACAATTTATGTCGGCTTTTTTGTTGTAATGAGGGAAATAGGCAGGCAGACACTGCACACACTGTTCAGAATGGACACCAGCTGTTCATTTGGTAATGTTATGAGCTCATATGCCATTTTTTATGGATTGCATGTGGTACATTATGCTTATCATTCATTTTTACTCACTTGTTAGATTGAGGGATGGCCAGTGAAGTGGAATGGCTGGTCAAGTGGGCTATAACAGAACTGACACTAGAACTGACCTGATTAAAATGTGGCTGACAGTATACTTTGCTTTAGATGGGTCTTTGAGATTCAGGACATGACCCCATTTTGATTTTTGGTCTTCACCTTTCAATGTGCGCAGATTTCTGGTTTTAACTAGCCTGCATCCTTAATGTGACCGTAATGGGAAACATAACAATGTCTGTTTTTACAACTTTATTGTTTAGAAAACTTGGATTTAGTATCAATAACATCATTTGTATTTTTGTGTTGTGTAAATGTCTGCAGACTGCAGCATTCTGTCATCACGGTTGATTTTACTGCTGGACGATTTGTTGTGGGTGTTGACCGTGACCCAGCTTAAGGCGGCCATGTTGTACGCCAACTCCCTCAAAGAGGTGATCGAACGATCCTCTCAGCAAAGCAAGAGACTCGCTGCTGAAAAACTCAAGGTAGCATAATTTTGTTTGTGCTCTGTGTGTGTGTGCGCGTGTGTGCATGCATGCGTGCGTGTGTATCACATAATTTCTAAAAAAATATGGTGTATTATGACTTCTGCTAACACAGCAAGCAAGAGCTGAGTTCTTGACAGTGACTGACAAGAGTTTGTCACTGTGTTAATATATGCTGCAGGAATTATTGTAGGACTTTTGGATAAAAATTCTTTTGTATTGTGATGTCTCAATTTTTTTTGGCCTGCATGTCTGTGTGGTCTGGCTCTTTGTGTGTGTGTCTGTCATCTCTGTCATCTTCTGATGTCTCTGTCTGTTTGTCATCTCTGTCACCTTCTGATGTGTGTCTCTGTCTGTTTGTCATCTCTGTCACCTTCTGATGTGTGTGTGTGTGTGTGTGTGTCTGTCTGTCTGTCTGTCTGTCTGTCATCTCTGTCACCTTCTGATGTGTGTGTTGGCCTGTTTGTCATCTCTGTCACCTTCTGATGTGTGTGTGTGTCTCTGTTTGTCATCTCTGTCACCTTCTGATGTGTGTGTGTGTGTCTGTCTGTCATCTCTGTCAGCTTCTGATGTGTCTGTCTGTCTGTCATCTCTGTCAGCTTCTGATGTGTGTGTGTCTGTCTGTCTGTCATCTCTGTCAGCTTCTGATGTGTGTGT
The DNA here is from genome assembly GCA_016801955.1 of Conus betulinus. Classification (NCBI taxonomy): domain Eukaryota; kingdom Metazoa; phylum Mollusca; class Gastropoda; order Neogastropoda; family Conidae; genus Conus; species Conus betulinus. Next base: position 157,640 of record JADBJO010003806.1, read on the forward strand.
CTGTCTGTCTGTCATCTCTGTCACCTTCTGATGTGTGTGTCTGTCTGTCATCTCTGTCTGTCACCTTCTGATGTGTCTGTCTGTTTGTCATCTCTGTCACCTCTGATGTGTGTCTGTCATCTCTGTCACCTTCTGATGTGTCTGTCTGTCTGTCATCCCTGTCACCTTCTGATGTGTCTGTCTGTCTGTCATCTCTGTCACCTTCTGATGTGTCTGTCTCTCTGTCATCTCTGTCACCCTTCTGATGTGTCTGTCTGTCTGTCATCTCTCTGTCACCTTCTGATGTGTCTGTCTGTCTGTCATCTCTGTCACCTTCTGATGTGTCTGTCTGTCTGTCTGTCATCTCTGTCCCTTCTGATGTGTCTGTCTGTCTGTCATCTCTGTCACCTTCTGATGTGTCTGTCTGTCTGTCATCTCTGTCACCTTCTGATGTGTCTGTCTGTCTGTCATCTCTGTCACCTGATGTGTCTGTCTGTCTGTCATCTCTGTCACTTTCTGATGTGTGTATGTCTGTTTGTCATCTCTGTCACTTTGTGATGTGTGTGTGTGTCTGTCATCTCTGTCACCTTCTGATGTGTGTCTGTCTGTCTGTCATCTCTGTCACCTTCTGATGTGTGTGTCTGTCTGTCTGTCATCTCTGTCACCTGATGTGTCTGTCTGTCTGTCATCTCTGTCACTTTCTGATGTGTGTATGTCTGTTTGTCATCTCTCACCGTGTGATGTGTGTGTGTGTCTGTCATCTCTGTCACCTTCTGATGTGTCTGTCTGTCTCTCTGTCATCTCTGTCACCTTCTGATGTGTGTGTCTGTTTGTCATCTCTCTGTCACCGTGTGATGTGTGTGTGTCTGTCATCTCTGTCACCTTCTGATGTGTCTGTCTGTCTCTCTCTCTGTCATCTCTGTCACCTTCTGATGTGTCTGTTGTCATGTTCTGTCACCTTCTGATGTGTGTCTGTCTGTCTGTCTGTCTGTCATCTTCTGATGCTTGCTGACCCCACAGGATCAATGCAAGGGGACATTTTTGGATGCATTAGATGCATCATCACATACTCCTTTTTAGACCTGGGCATTGGCTTTTATCTGTCCATTAGTCCTACTTCACACACCTTGGGATTTGATCAAGTGATCCTGAAATTAAAACATATCCATACTGTTCTTGAATTGTGGACATGATATCATATCTTGTCATATTGATAAAACTAACAAATTGCACTGCTCAGGTACACGTCCATCTGTAACACCCAAGGTTTTACATTGGGTATGTGAGAAACTGAAATCATAAGTAACATAAACAGAAAATCTGTGAATGGAAGTGGGGGTGCACACAGAAAAATTAATAACAGAGAGCGAACTTACTGTGAATTTACAGCAGAACTCGTTTGATTGGAAGATAGGCAGACTGAGGCCAGGATGAGATTACTAAATGCTCTCTTTAATTTGAAAACTGAATGGAGAAGACTTACGTTTTAAAAAGTTGTTTCTAATCAGTTTTGAAATTGATTGTATTTTTGACAATTACACAGGCATGTTTTTATAACATGATGACAGCCTTGATATGGCCCTGTGCGTTTGGCTGGGCTATATGCAATATGACTTGACTGTGGATTTTTCCTGCCTGTTTGCATGATTTTAGTGTTCAGAAGTTTCATATTCATTGTCGTGCATAATTTCAGTTTTCAGAAATGTTATGTACATTATTGTGCAGAGGCAAGGTATTGGTCTCCAGCCGCAGCAGCAGCAGCAGCAGGCTAGACCTCAGGAGTCTCCAGTAGCTCATCTGTTGCCAGGCTGTTTGCCCGATTTGATGTGGCCACCACCTCCTACCACCTGGTCACCAGTCGCTTTGATCTCCATCTGTGTGATGACAGCCGCCAAATCATCAGGTCAGCGCTGCTTTGGGCAATGAAGGCAGGAGCCGATTAGTAGGAGAAGGAGCAGGTGATGGAGAGGGAGGTGGAGAGGGGTGGGGAGGGAGGGATGGGGTGTATGTGTCAAGATTTCTGAATCCCACTCTGCTGTCCAGGCCCCACTCCAAAAAGCAAACAAACAAACTTGGAGTCGACAAGTGCGGTCTTGAAAAAACAAAAGAAAGAAAACTTGGTGGTAAGAACATTGCAGTACCACTTCTCCACCCCTGCCTTTCCAGCATTGAATGAATTTGGCTGTACCCATTTTTCCATCCCTAACTTTCCAACATGGAGTTACTTCGGCTGTACTCACTTATCTACCCCTGCCTTTCTGGCATTGAATGAGTTCGGCTGTACCCGCTTCTCCACCCCTGCCTTTCCAGCATTGAATGAGTTCGGCTGTACCCACTTCTCCACCCTGCCTTTCCAGCATTGAATGAGTTCGACTGTACCCGCTTCTCCACCCCTGCCTTTCCAGTCTTTTCCTCTCTCTGTGCCATTAACCTTTAAGTGGGGTTACTTCCTGCCATGATGTATATATCATGTTCCAACCCCTCCCTCCAGTCTTATTATTCATGAGTGCACCTTTGAGTGTCTGGTAACACTGCTGACATGGAAAAGAGAACGGATGATACAGGCACCTTCCCCCCCCCCCCTCCCCTCCTGAATGTTTGAGTGTCTGGTAACACTGTAGACATTGAAAAGAGACTGGAGGACTACAGGCACCTCCCTCCCTCCCCCCCCCCCCCCCCCTCCCCTCCTGAATGTTTGAGTGTCTGGTAACACTGTAGACATTGAAAAGAGACTGGAGGACTACAGGCACCTCCCTCCCCTACCCCCCCCTCCCCTCCTGAATGTTTGAGTGTCTGGTAACACTGTAGACATTGAAAAGAGACTGGAGGACTACAGGCACCTCCCTCCCCTCCCCCCCCCCCCCCCCTCCTGAATGTTTGAGTGTCTGGTAACACTGTAGACATTGAAAAGAGACTGGAGGACTACAGGCACCTCCCTCCCCCTCCCCCCCCCCCCCTCCCCACCTAACCCCCCCCCCCCCCCCCCCCCCCCCCCCTTCCTGAATGTTTGAGTGTCTGGTAACACTGTAGACATTGACAAGAGACTGGAGGACTACAGGAGAATGAATATAAGAAGTATAGTAAGGGTAGGGAAGGAGAAAAAAGGTGGAGAGAAAAAACATAATAGGAAAGTGTGTCTGAGGAAAAGGGGGAGAGGAGGAAAGTTACACAGAAGAGGGGAGGGGAGGGGGGGGGAAAAAGGTGGAGAAAAACATAATAGAAAAAGTGTGTCTGAGGAAAAGGGGGAGAGGAGGAAAGCTGCACAGAAGAGGGGAGGGGAGGGGAGAAAGCACAGGGAAAAAAAAACACACAGAGGAGGAGGTGTGTTAGGGATGATGGAGGGAAGAAAGAAAGAGATTAACATGCCTCGGTAGTATCTGGTTAAGTTAAACAGGTTAAAATTCCCACAGTTTATAGTATCTGGTTAAGTTAAAAAGGTTTAAGTGCCCACAGTTTATCAGCTGTAAGGGCAGAGATTCAGTGTGTCTGGGGCACAGCCTGATGAAAGGTGGAACCTATCCTCCATATCTGCTGCCTTTCACCTTCCCTGACATTTTCTAGGACCCCATTTACTGCTGGTTGAACAGAGAGGGTTTTCAGGCGGAAAAACAAATCCGAGCTCAGACCATTGGCTTCATAGCAAACGCTCATATCATTTGACTGTGGGCCCCTCTGATTTCTGCTTAGAACTACAGAAAAAACCAAACACATGACGTCTAGATGTGTATTGATTTGATTGCACATCCATTACCGTGATCTGTTCCAGCAGGAATCATCTGGCCCATGTCCGTACCTGCACCAATGAGCCATGGCATAGATGCCATGTTACAAGTAATTTCAGAGAATTTCCTGAAAATCATACATGGTTTACTTTCTTACTTTCATTCTTTGTGTGTGTGTGTGTGTGTGCAGATCCCCAGAGACACTGGGACATAGCTAACGGCTCCATGCAGATCACGTTCTATCGCCTCTCCTTCGACTTCTACCCCTTCCATCCTGCAGGTATGTGCCTTGGCTGTATGAGATAGTGGTGTGTTGGGTGAGAGACCTGAGGGATGGAGCTAGTGCCCATGTCTGCTTTATCTGTAATACCAAGGGTGTCACTTTATGTTAAAACAGGGAGGTGTCATATTCTTAAATAGGGAATCACATGTGGAGGAAACGCTTGAATGAGTGTAGATGCACACACAATAATTGTGCAGGATATGAACTTATGTTCAGCAAAGTGGTTGGATTGTAAGGTTGGTCAGAGGAGAGACAAATTTTTTTTTTTTTTTTTGCTGTCCCAACCTCTGCGCCACCTCAGAGGCAGTGCACCCACGCACTCATTCTGACACCCCCGTCCACTGCCACAGCCCGGTCGGCCATGCTGCAGCCCCGGCACCGGCAATCCACAGGGAGCAGTCAATGTCAAGTCGACAAGAGGCAACCCACCAGAGGAGACACTGCACTGCTGCCGAGTCACTTCGGTGGTGTTCAGTGGCACCTGTTCTGATCTAACAAACGCAGGACACCACCTACTAAGCAGAGGAGAGGAGAGACAAAATTGACAATGGCTTTGCTTTACTCGAGATTCAAGTAAGTTCACTTCACTTCACTTCACTTCACTTCACTTCACTTCACTTCACTGTCTTTTCTGTGTCTGAAGGCTTTGCTTACCAGCCATTGATGAGGGGCAAGTTCTGGCTGGTTAGAAGTGGAATAGTTGTCATCATCCTCTCTCTTTAGGTCTGGCATCCAGTTTTAAAGGGGTGAAATCTCATCACCAGTCAGTCGATATGGGGCCTTATGTCTTGCTTGTCAGAAGTGGAATAAGCATGGTGTTACATGACAAACTTTGCTTATTTCAACTAAAAGTCACTTCAGAAAATGGTATTTTAATGAAGCACAGGAATGATTCAGGTGTGAAATCGGCCCCCCCCCCCCCCACCTCAAAATTTTTAACTCTAAGGTTGGAAACCATTCAGCATTTTATTTGCAGGCATCAACACCCCTGTGTTTGTATTTGATGTGAATTCCTGAAAACCACTGCAAATAGTTTGCTCACTTAGTATCTGCACTTGGTGGTGTCAAGTGGATCAAAGAAACTGAAGTGAATGACATATTGCATACTTTTTTAAGGTCTTGGAAGTACACCATCTTCATTTTAGAAAGGCTGTTGTTGTGTTGGTCATGGTTTTAGAAAGATCAGGCTCAAAGTCTATGGTAGCATTTGTGTCTCTTTTTTGAATTATGAATATCCAGAGAAGGCAAATTTGATTAATGTCTTTTAGAAAATGATAAATGTCTATTGTAAGGTTCTATGTTTTTTGAAAAGAATTTGAGATGAAAATTAATGTTCTTTCTGACTGGAAAGAACATATTCAAGCATATTTGCTCACAGCATGAGCAAGAATTTCATACCGCCCATTTAAATCATCACAAAAACAATGTTCTTTCAGATTAGGAAAAACACATTCAAGCATGTTTGCACGCAGCAAGCAAGAATTCATACTGTCCAATAATCATCACATTCGTGATCAGATTGATAGTCATTCACTAGGTCTCAGCAGTTTTCTTGAATACATCTTGAAGACGAATTTATTTCCAATGATCATGAAAGTCAGAACAGATTGGCTTCCTGATTGGCTTCCTGAATGCAGACAGGGAACTGCTCTTGTTTTCCAAGGTTTTCAGCCCCTCTGATGCATTCCCATAAACAGAAGCTAAGGGCAGTAACTTAGTGCAGGAGATAGAAGGGGCTGCCTGAGATGAACGATCTATGATGCCAGAGCCTCATCATGCTCAACTTCAGTGAAAATTCCCCAGTCCCTGTAGCACAGTGGTTACTGTCATGGACTAGGAAGTCATGGTTGTTCCTGCTGATGGGTGTGGATTGTGATGTGAACTCCAGTGGGAAGAGTTTGACCATGTCATCAAATCTCATTCACTTCAGGCATATATTTCTGAGAGTGTTGTTCAACTTTGCAAATACTGAAGGTGTCTGCATCTGTCAGGCGTGATTAATGCAAAAAAAAAAAAAAAAAAAAAGGCATAGAGTGAATCCATTTTGTACACTTTCAAATGAAAAAATCCATAGATTATTCTCATCATCATTTCACTCCTCATCAGTCACCATGAAATAAGGAAAGATGTCTGTCATTGTCTGGCCCTTCAGGACAGCCCAGTTTTGATTTCCATTCTCATCCCATGGTGAGTTCAGCAACGTTTGGGAAAATTCATGGTTACTGTTGTTGAAGAGATGTGGTCATGATTTCTGTTCTCATCCCATGGTGAGTTCAGCAAACGTTTGGGAAAATTCATGGTTTACTGTTGTTGAAGAGATGTGGTCATGATTTCTGTTCTCATCCCATGGTGAGTTCAGCAACGTTTTGGAAAATTCATGGTTACTGTTGTGTGAAGAGACGTGATCTTGGTGAAAAAGAAGAAAAAAAAAAAAGATATGGTCATAGTCTTCAATCCAGAGAGAGATGGTCACTCAGTCTGGCTCCGTAACGAAGCAGTTACTGTTTGTCACTAGGGGTTTAGTATGTGGTGTCCTGCAGACATTAAGTCAAGAGTATCCACCATGGAAGACTACCCACATGACTTGGCAGCAGTGCAAGGGCTTCTCTAGGGGGTAGCTTCGTGATTCTTTGTTGTTGATAGCTCCCTGTGTTCTGTGGGCTGCAGTAGAATGACTAGCATATGGCTCTTTGATGGGTAATTCAAATCAGCAGTTTGAGCAAGGCCACCGAGACGCAAGGAAGATGGTGCATCAGCCCCCTATCCCACCGCTTTCTCCTCCTCCCCCAGAACCAGCAAACAAACAATCAAACTACCTTAAGCTGAGGATCCTGCTGTTAAATGGCATGGAACTGACTAGCAGTTTGTGTGTGTATTGTGTGACTAGCAGATCTTGTGTGTGTACACACACACACACACACACACACACACACACACACACACACACACACACACACACACACGCACACACACATGTTGTGGCTCCACAGTGGCTCCTCCCTGTTGCTGCTTTTGTAATCCCACGGTCCCATAGTGTAAAAGCTGCCATGTTCTGCTCATTGTATTATTGTCTGTGATGTGGGTTAACTCCTGGTGGAGTCAAGGCGTGACATGCTGGTATGTGTGGGGGCATGGACGTCTGGCATAGCAACCCTGCTTTTTGGTTTTGTTTGGAAACATTAAGTGGTAGGCTGAAGTCAATCAATCTCTAGTTTGCAAATTTTTTTTTCGTCTTTAAGTTGCTCCGATCTTTTTGAAATGTCTGTGTCAGACTCTGACTGAAAGTAGGATGTGGGCTGGATTTTTTTTTTTTTTTTTGGCAGGAAATGATAGAAAAAGACAGTTTCAGGAAATAACAACCTCCTGGATGATAAGCCTGTGTTCGTGCTCAGTGAAGATAAACAGTTTATTCGTTTACAGGATGATCAGTCTTTTTTTTGTTCCCAAGATGGAAGAAAAGAAAAACAACTCATCAATCATAGCAAAGTTGTCCATTTGTTTTATCTCATTCAAATTTCTCTGAATTCTTAATACATCAGACTGATAGGTTTATTAATCATTTTCTAAGTTCTGGATAGATTTATTATCAGTTAGGAGCCTTTGGTACTGAAAAAAAAACTATGCGTGTTTTCATGTTGGAAACTTTTTCGCTATTGATTTTTGTCGTTATTTTTAGCAGACTGCTTGAGATGAATCAGTCATCCCTCAATCAACATCATTTGTCATCTAATGTGAACTAATACCATTTAGACAGGATGCTGTGTTACTGGTATGCCTTTTATACATCCAGTTATATTTCATGATGAAAGTTGCTGCTTGATTGTAAACCTCTGTTGCAAAGGGATGAAATCGATGAAATTGAAAGTTAAAGGTTTTTTTTTTTTCCCCTTAAAAAACATATAGCCAAGGTTTGTTTTGAAGTATAACATTTTGAAAAAAAAAAATTTCCTCTTTGTGTTCGGATCTTGTGTTGACTTGTGTCATTTCTTACTATGAAATAGTGAGAATGAGTCATATTCAAAGAGTGTCAGACAATGTGACCTGTCACTGTATCGTGTTTTAATATTGTTTTTGTTGTTGTTGTTGTTTTATTTACAGTTGTTCAGCCACCAACGTCTTCTCGGAGTATGCATGTCCTTCTATTGATGACATGAATATTACCTTTGAATTGATTAACAGCACTATGACCTGTGCACTAAATGCTGGCCACTCCTGCTCCGGAGTGTTGTATTGACTTGTTGATCATAGCTGTAATGTCAGCTGTATTTTCTGTATCCTTGTAACAACTGAACTTGTGAACAACTAACAATTGTCTATTCAATTTGTGTTCAATTCCTGTTGTGGAAGTCTTGCTTTTGCATCTTTTCCCTTTTCTTTCTGCCCAACTGTACTTTGGGGGGTTTTTGTGTGACAAATTTCCTTGGCATACTGGTAGAATTCTGGTATAACCAACTTTTGACATATCTGTAAAGTCTTCTATCAGGGTCCATCTTAACATTGTAGCATATGACTTGATAAATCAAACTTTGATATTAACCGACTTTTGACTGTCAGAAAGTTTTCACTGTTTCTTTAATGCTATATGTATGTGTTTGTAATCAGCATTTGATTAATGTCTGCATTTGTATGTCTTTTATTCTATAGTCTCTCTGGTTTCCTGTTTATGAAGTCTTCACTTGACGCTTCTTTGAGTGTGTGTGTATGTGTGTGTGTGTGTGTGTGTGTGTGCATGCACATTTGGGTGCATATTTGTATGTAATTTGAGGGGACGTTTTGCCCAGTTGGTGCTTTGGTGTGACTTTTTGTGGTTGTGTGATGTAATGAAGCCATGGAAGGTAACTGGTATACTCACTCACTCAATGGGTCAACTACTGATGTGCTGTGCAGAGGAAGAATTGATCATGACTAGGGGTGAGTCCATCACTCAGACTTACCTGAACTTCATCACGCATGTGGGGCTCCTAGGAGCATGGGCCTTTGGAAATGTGAAAGGATGGGCTCTCTCACATAGAATGGTGTATGATTTGGCTGGTTGTCAGCATCACGTCCTGTCCCTCAGCTTTTTCTTCTGATGGCAGTGGCAGGAGTATTTAGAATGTGTCCATGGGTGTATATATGTTTGTATATGATCGACATTTACCTCTTTATATGTGTTTTGGGAGAGGGTATGTTGTTGATTTATTGGTGTGTGTGTTGTTAGGAGAGCGAAAGCAGTCTATTTTAATGTTTTCTGTTTGTGTAAGCACTGTGAACTCAACAGAGATGGAGCGCATGTAAATTTACATTATTATCATCATCATTATCATTTATGTTAATTCACTTGTTTGTATTGTTTTGTCAGTATGATATTGATGAGATTTATGCTCATTATGCAGGCTGGAAAACTCTCCTAAGATCTGCCTGATTTTCAGAGGCAGGAAAAGCGATTATCCAAGGAAAAAAAAAAAAACAACGTAGAAAAAGTCTCAAAAAAAAACAAACAAACAAAAAAAAAAAAAAACCAAAAACCTGCATGAACTGCTAAAGTGTCTTGAGTCTCATACCATGTTCAGTCATTTCCAGTCCAGGTTTCTATGATTCCATGTTCAGCGCTCTGCCGCCCTCAGTCATTATGGTGCATAGCCACAATCTGCTTGCATTAAGCAGAGCATTTTCATTGGAGGGAAATATGTAGGTCAACATAATTTGTTCAGCCATTTTCCTGGTTGTGGGTCATGCTGAGGCTTGTTCTGAAGGAAAGATTTGAAGTCTTGCATGTCGCGAATGGTGAATCATGGTGGAAGAAAGCACAGCTGTTAACCGTTGGAGATTTGATTGGACTGAAAAGACTACAAAAGTGAGCAATTTGATCAGCAGTTTTCAACTTGTCATCAGAAAGTAAACTAGCCAGGAAGAGTTTGTCGTTACTTTTTGGCTTTGTTAAAAAGAGGGGAACTATGCCAGTCACAGTCTTCAAAGCGCTCATGGAACATGTGCATGACAAGAAGTACGCTGATGCTTCAACAGCACTGGACAGCAATCAGAGCAGACTGGATTTCTTGATCAGTTTAATGGTATACCCTCCCTATCCTCTCCGCTCCCCCCCCCCCCCCCCCCCCCTCCTCCCCCAATAATAAACAAATATGCGTGGATTTTATATTTTGACAGTGTGACAGCCTAGAGAAGTGATGTCATGTACACCCTTTGGTGGGCTTGGTTGTGAACAACAAGAAGTGAGAGGCACAAAATGACAGTGATTGTGTCCACAGTAAGGACATTGTTCTTTCATTACCAGCTTATAGCCATGACTGCTGCACAAAATGACAGTGATTGTGTCCACAGTAAAGGACATTGTTCTTTCATTACCAGGTTGTAGACATGACTGCTGCACAAAATGACAGTGATTGTGTCCACAGTAAAGGACATTGTTCTTTCATTACCAGCTTATAGCCATGACTGCTGCACAAAATGACAGTGATTGTGTCCACAGTAAAGGACATTGTTCTTTCATTACCAGGTTGTAGACATGACTGCTGCACAAAATGACTGTGATTGTGTGTCACAGTAAAGGACATTGTTCTTTCATTACCAGCTTATAGCCATGACTGCTGCACAAAATGACAGTGATTGTGTCCACAGTAAAGGACATTATTCTTTCATTACCACTTATAGACATGACTGCTGCACAGAATGACAGTGATTGTGCCCACAGTAAAGGACATTATTCTTTCATTACCAGCTTATAGACATAACTGCTGCACAAAATGACAGTGATTGTGCCCACAGTAAAGGACATTATTCTTTCATTACCAACTTATATACATGACTGCTGACACCAATTTTTTTCCAGTTTTTTTCTTTTCATTTTAAAAAAAAATTTTGTTTTGTTTTGTAGAAATTCATTGAATTTAAGTGTGCATGCTGTGTGTGTGTGTGTGTGTGTGTGTGTGTGTGTGCGCCCCCGCCAGGCGCACGCGTGTGTGTGTATATGTGTGTGTGTGTGTATAGTTTTTTCTTGTGGTTTCTTCACTTTCTAAATAGTAATTTGCCTTTTATGAGAGACTACAAAACAGTCTTCAACATTCTGGTGGGGGGGGGGGGGGGGGGGGGGGGGGGGGGGGGGGGGGTGAGGGGGGGGGGGGGGGTCTGTTGTTTCGGGGGGTCGGGGGGGTGGGGGGGGGGGGGGGGGGGGGGACTTATGCCCCCTCATGGGGGGGGACCTATGGTGATGATGGGGGACTGGGGGCATATGGCCCCAGGGTCCTATATGGTGCCAGCCTTGGTGATGATCAGAGATTTCTTTTCAAGTCAGCTGGTCTATCAGCCTGCTTATGTTTTCATTATCACACCATCATCACCATCATTACAGCTATATCATGATCTCACCATCATCATCACCATCGTGGTGGGGACTATATGGTGATGATCACTGGGGACTATATGGTGATGATCACCGGGGACTATATGGTGATGATCACTGGGGACTATATGGTGATGATCACTGGGGACTATATGGTGATGATTACTGGGGGGACTATATGGTGATGATCACCGAGGACTGTATGGTGATGATTACTGGGGGGACTATATGGTGATGATCACTGGGCACTATATGGTGATGATCACTGGGGACTATATGGTGATGATCACTGGGGACTACATGGTGTGATGATCACTGGAGACTATATGGCGATGATCACTTTGGACTATATGGTGATGATCACTGGGGGACTATATATGGTGATGATCACTGGGGGGACTATATGGTGATGATCACTTTGGACTATATGGTGATGATCACTGGGGACTATATGGTGATGATCACTGGGGACTATATGGTGATGATCACTGGGGACTATATGGTGATGATCACTGGGGACTATATGGTGATGATCACTGGGGGACTATATGGTGATGATCACTGGGGACTATATGCTGATGATCACTGGGGACTGTATGGTGATGATCACTGGGGACTATATGCTGATGATCTGGGGGACTGTATGGTGATGATCACTTTGGACTATAGCTGATGATTACTGGGGACTATATGCTGATGATCACTGGGGACTATATGCTGATGTTTATAGTGGATTATATGCTGATGGTCACTGGGGACTATATGCTGATGATCATAGTGGATTATATATGCTGATGGTCACTGGGGACTCGCTGACTTTTTGGTTCTGCTTTGTTATCCCATTTCCCAAAAGATCATCCTGTGATACGTCTGATTTGTTGTAACTTTGACCTTTTTGATTTGGGTAAAGGTTCCATAGAGATTTTAGGGCCCATTTTTGTTGTTACAATGTTCCTGCTAATGCTTATTTATTTACCTTTTATTTGTTTTTGTTACTTTATTTATGTACCTCGTATTGGTTTGTTTTTGTTACTTTTGCTCTTTCCAGAGTCTTTTTTTTTTTTTTTAGGTTATGCCATGTTCTGCAACTGGTCTTTAGACACCAGATGTAACCTGGTGATTTAATGTCATTTTAAGTAACAAACTTTATTTGTCTTCGTTCAACCTGTCTATGCAAGCAAGGTTCTCATGGTAATTAAACCTGTCTATGCAAACAAGTTTCTCATGGTAATTAAACCTGTCTATGCAAGCAGGTTCTCATGGTAATTAAACCTGTCTATGCTAGCAAGGTTCTCATGGTAATCTATGGAAAAAGTCCCTATAACTAGAGTTGCTCAGGTATGACACACAATATACGTGTTGAGAGCTGGTTGCCACTTGCATTCATTTGTCAGTTGCTCAGGTGTGACACACAATGTACTTGTTGAGCTGATAACCACTTGCATTCATTTGTCAGTTGCTCAGGTGTGACACACAATGTACATGTTGAGCTGGTAGCCACTTGCATTCATTTGTCAGTTGCTCAGGTGTGACACACATTGTACACGTTGATCTGGTTGCCACTTGCATTCATTTGCCATCAGCCATTGAAACCTTATGTATAACTTCATTGTGTTTGTCAGTGTCTGTCATAGCTGGTTCCAGTCGCCTTGAAGAAAAAAGTGTTGATTTTCTGTGGACTTAGTGGACTAGACTGGAGTGGAAGGAATGCCATTGAAAAGTGAAGGCAGGACAGTCAGCTTAACAGCATGGTTAGATGCAGACCCATTGCAGGGTGCACAGGTTTTCCAGACAATGAGCGGGGATGGGACTGGTATCAATGAATGCATGACTATCACTGTAACTCCAACATCTGGCACCGGCCGCCTCTCTTTCAGCACACACTTTGTGATCAGCTCAGTTCCCACTGCACTTCACTTGGGCTTTTAGAAAGAAACAACGCACATGTACCATTACTGTGTAGTGCTTCCACTTCACTGTTCTTTTGTACCTTTGAAAGAAAGAGAATGGTAAATAAAAATGAATAGCAGATTGTCTTCCCTTGGTGGACAGTCCGCACCCATTATGCTGCCCTCAGATTTTTTTTTTCATAATGGTTTTGTTTTTTTGGGAAACGCTTGTGAGTTGACTTCCATAATGTATCGCTGAAAATGCAAGAAGTATGAAAGTGAAAGCACAGTGAATCAGTTGTAGATTTGGAAGGCTTCAGGAATTGTCTGACTCTGAGATCACACAGACAGATCAACTTGCCACATGCCTCTGTCTTGTCTTGTCTTGTCTTGTTTCACATAAGACAGGGTAGTTTCTGTAGGTGAAACAATGACACCTTTAAAGTGTACACACAGTACAGCTACTGTACTTCAAGTTCCTACACACACAGTCTGTTTTCAGCAAAGTTTAGCTGTCTAGAGGTTAAGATACAGATCTGGAATTTGTCAGGTAGTAATATGAACAGATGAACACCACACACTCATTTACATTCAGTCATGCCTCCCTTCCCTCTCCTCCCCCTCAGCATACACACATACATAATACAGAAACTCAGGTGTTGCTAAAGTGTTTTTTTTTTAGAGTGGACAGGTGCAGTGGCAGTTTTTTTTTTTAAATGTTTTTTTTTCCAAACACTGAACCATGTTGGTTTGTTGGGACGTCTGTGATATTTTACTTGACAAGATGTGTACATCAGCAGGTTGTAGGGTATGTACACACACTTGCACACGCACATATGTTTGCACACATATATACCTGGGCACACATTATGGAGAGACGAATGTGATAACATTTGTTATTGTTGGAAGACTGGTTCCCAAAATCAGTTAAAAAAAAAGATATGGTGAAGAAATAAGAAACATGGTAATTAACAACATCATAAATTAATAACAAAAGACAGTGGTGACATCAGATATTTATTTGCTTGCCTGTTCTGTTGATAAAATGTGTTTCCCTATTTTTGTATGTTTCAAATAAAGTACAACTTTGTTTTTAGGCATATCATTTGTGTTCCATGTTTTGTTTTAAACTGGCAGAGACTCCTGTACATCTGTGCAGCCTTTGTAAGTGCATTTCTGTTGCACAGGTTGGGGATAGTGAGCAGAAAGAGGGACAGAGAGAAGGGGTCGGGGCCTCAACTGGGTAGGAAGTGAATGGTGTTTGGTGAATTTGAAGTGTATCATCCGGCGTAAATTGAAGGACAAGTAAAGTGTAGTACAGGTGGATATGTGTTGTTAAATAGACTTATGAATGTGGTTTTATTCTAGCATACGTTGACCTTAACCCTCTCTTCACTCACTGTGGGAAAATTTGCATACAGTGATAAGTTGACTTTTAGTTGAGCCCTGGCAGCATGTATGGGGTGAAATGTGAAACGTAAAGCAGGATTTTCCCAGGCTCTTGACTAAGTCGGCACATTTCTCCTAGTGGCTGAACCTTTTTTTTTGTGAATGCAGATGATAAGTTAGGCATGATCCTGTGTTCAGTGTCAATATTCAGTGGTATATTGAAATATCTTTGGCTAAGGTAAGTACTTTTAGAGCAGATTAGCTCCACAAGACATGACTTGATTGCTCATTGATTGGCTCCACAAGACATGACTTGATTGCTCATTGATTGGCTCCACAAGACATGACTTGACTGCTCATTGATTGGCTCCACAAGACATGACTTGATTGCTCATTGATTGGCTCCACAAGACGTGACTTGATTGCTCATTGATTGGCTCCACAAGACGTCAGTTGATTGCTGATTGATTGGCTCCACAAGACGTTAGTTGATTGTTCATCGATTGGCTCCACAAGACGTGACTTGATTGCTGATTGATTGGCTCCACAAGACATGACTTGATTGCTCATTGATTGGCTCCACAAGACGTGACTTGATGCTCATTGATTGGCTCCACAGTTGATTGCTCATTGATTGGCTCCACAAGACGTGACTTGACTGCTCATTGATTGGCTCCACAGTTGATTGCTCATTGATTGGCTCCACAAGACGTAACTTGATTGCGCATTGATTTGCTCCACAGTTGATTGCTCGTTGATTGGCTCCACAAGACGTGAATTGATTGCTCATTGATTGGCTCCACAAGATGTCAGTTGATTGCTCATTGATTGGTTCCACAAGACGTGACATGATTGCTCATTGATTGGCTCCACAAGATGTGACTTGATTGCTCATTGATTGGCTCCACAAGACGTGACTTGATTGCTGATTGATTGGCTCCAAGACGTGACTTGATTGCTGATTGATTGGCTCCACAAGACATGACTTGATTGCTGATAGAAATGCTGGGATCAACAGCCAGATCACCACAACTATAATGTACAGCTCAGTGTGTCAGATAACATCATACTGCATTGTAATGTCTTACATTTCCTTGACTGCTTTTTTTCCTGTGTGTTTTGTTGTGCTGCATTCAATTAATTTCTTTTAGATTTTTTTTTTTCAATAAAATGTGAGAAGTCCTTTAAAGGTTCATCATACAGTATCCCACTTGGTGCTTGATGTCAGTGTTGAGTGGATGTTGGACTATGATGACACGACCCTGCTTGGATTACATACACAAAGCATGTAGCTTTGCAGTCGGAATCCAGATGGCTTCCATTGATTATGGGAACAAACCCACTCACACAACAGCAAACAATGGTTTTTGACGCATCATTGCCAAAGGTACATTGAACACAAATTTTAGAAATTCCAGGTGAGGAAGAGGTGACATCTTAACTGTGCATTGTCTCCACTGGAATACACCATGCTAAGATGGTCGGTGAAAGTGACAGTTGTTATGAAGGGCACCTGGTAATCAAACTCTCAGCCTATAGCATGAGAGCTCGATGTTCTAACCAAAGGAATAATTTAGGTGCTCCCACACCCTCTACATTACCTTTATTGTGAAACCATGGCTGTTGATTCCCTTCAAACCAAAGGATACAGACATTCAGTGTATTCTCACATGATGTGCCGTTAGCTTTCTGTTCTCTCTGAGCTCTCTGTTCACTGCCTGGCAGGCATGCATGCTGCAGAGTTTCCTTGAGCACTTTCTGTACTCTCTGAGCTCTCTGTTCACTGCTCAGCATGCATGCTGCAGAGTTTCCTTGAGCACTTTCTGTTCTCTCTGAGCTCTCTGTTCACTGCTCAGCATGCATGCTGCAGAGTTTCCTTGAGCACTTTCTGTTCTCTCTGAGCTCTCTGTTCACTGCTCAGCATGCATGCATGCATGCTGCAGAGTTTTTCCTTGAGCACTTTCTGATTTCTCTCTGAGCTCTCTGTTCACTGCTCAGCATGCATGCATGTTGTAGTGGTTTCCTTGAACAGCTGAGGAGACGCGCGGACCCAAGACTTTAATTCTTCTTTTTAGAAAATTTGTTTGATTGCTTGCACGAGCTGTAGATGTTTTTCCATGGACATAGTTTTCCAGCAGACAAAGTCAAGCAACCATCAGGAACCTGAGCACAGTTCCTGACAGGAGACGACTGATTTATAGTGTATTTCCTGACAGGAGACAACTGATTTATAGTGTATTTTTCCTGACAGGAGATGACTGATTTATGGTGATTTATTTCCTGACAGGAGATGACTGATTTTATAGTGTATTTAGATTGTGCATGTTTGCATGTTTTTGTTTATCAAGTTGTGTTATAAATGGTTTTTGGATGTCGCAAATACTCTAATTTTCCAATCTCACTCAGAGCCATTTTGAGTCTAATTACAATTGTGTACACTTTGTAAATAAGCAAGCAGAGTGGCAACATAACAGTAAAGCAAAATCTTCCTTGAAAGAAACTGAACATGAGTTACTGTACCCATCAGATGAAGTTGCACATGATGTAGAACTGGCACTCACTCCACCGGGAGTAATCAGTATGGGGTCCACATAGGGCAGTCTCCTCAGACCCAGCGTGACTGCTGGTCACATGGATTGTGTTCAGTGTGCTGTTCTGATCCAACATACACACAGTTTTATCTACTGAAACCTCTGCTCATAAATATTGCTTAGTTGCAGAGCCAGCGTTTGTGTTGTCCAGAGCCCTCTTGATCTTGAGATGAAGGTGTACTTTTTTGTTGTGTTGAGATTGTGGGAATGGAGGAGCTTGTATGCGTTCTTTGTTGAGTGGAGAATGTAGTGTTTTGTGCTAACGGAGAAATACTGTTGCAGGTGGGGAGAGGAAGGGCTGGTTCCGCTACACGGACAACATCGGCACCAGGAATCCCTGGGTGCAGAAACTGTTTGCCGCCTTCAGAGAGGACGCCGTCAAGATCCCGCAAAGTCTGCGGCTCCCTGCCCCTTCCCCCTCGGCCTCCAGCAGCAAGGTCAGTGGGAGTGAGCCAGGCTGGAAAAGTCTCCTCAGATCTGAGGATTTCTGTGAACACTTCCTGATTTTCAGGGGCAGGAAAAATGAACATGGAGAAGAAAGAAGTCTGCTGAAAAAAGAAATTGTGAAACACTGAATCATCCAAAGTCTTGTACCATATCCAGTTTTTTCCAATCCAGGTTTCCATGATTCTACCTTCAATGCTGTGATGCTTACGGTTGTTGTGGTATATAATGACAGTTCTGTATGCTTTAATCAAACCTGTTCAGTGGCAGTAAAATATGTAGATGAAGGTTATATGTCCAGACATTTGTCTGTTTGTGAATCATGCATAGGCTTTGTCTTTCAGGAGAAAAAACAATGTCTTGCATGTGGTGAAACATAAACCATGGCCAGAGGTTTGATGAAGGCTCAGTTGTCAACTGTTGGAAATTGGAGTGGACTGAAAAGACTACAGAAGTTAGCACTTTAGCTCAGCAGTTTTCGACTTGTCACTGGAAAATAAACAAACTGGCAATAGCATGTTCTTTTTCGTTTTTGTGAGAAAGAGCTGAACTGTGCCATTCATGGCTTTAACAGTGCTTTGTGAACATGCTCACTACAAGAAACATGGTGATGATCCAGGAGCACTGAACTGTGAACATGCTCACTACAAGAAACATGGTGATGATCCAGGAGCAGTGAACTGTGCCATTCATGGCTTTAACAGCGCTTTGTGAACATGCTCACTACAAGAAACATGGTGATGATCCAGGAACAGTGGACTGTGAACATGCTCACTACAAGAAATGTGGTGATGATTCAGGAGCACTGATACAGGAGCAACTGTGCCAGTCATGGCTTTAACAGTGCTTTGTGAACATGCTCACTACAAGAATGGTGATGAGATGAACAGGAGCACTGAACTGTGAACATGCTCACTACAAGAAACATGGTGATGATTCATGGAGCACTGGAGCACTGGAGTGTGAACATGCTCACTACAAGAAACATGATGATGATTCAGGAGCACTGGACTGTAAACATGCTCACTACAAGAAACATGATGATGATTCAGGAGCACTGAACTGTAATCAGAGCAGACTGGATTTCTTGACTGGATTCATGTTTTACCTCCCCTTAGGGAAAAAAAAAAAAAGAAACAAAACAAAACAAAAAAAAAAACTGCAGAGATTTTATTTTGACAGTGCGACAGACCTAGAAAGTGGTATGTCAAATGTATCTCTGTAGTGGGCTTGGTTGTAAACAGCAAGAAATAGGGCTCAAAAAGAGACATTAGCTGTGTCCATGATGAAGGATATTGTTCCTTCAATACAAAGTTACATGCTGGACTGTTGACACAGTGACTTTTGAAAAAATAGAAATGTATGAAATTTAAGTGTGCATGCCTTTTGTGTGTGTGTGTGTGTGTGTGTGTGTGTGTGTGTGTGTGTGTGTGTGTGTGTACGCGCATGCATAATAATTTGCCTGTCATGAGAAACCACGAAAGGGTCTTCAAAATTATGTAGTTTCCATGTGGGTTGAGGAGCTTCCCCCTCCTGAACCTCCTCCTTCAGTGCATTGCCCCCTGCCCCCACCAGGGCCTAGGCAGCGTGTGGACCCCGACCTTGTTCAAGGTTTTTCCACTCAGGTGTTCTCCAGCCAGTCAAGGGTTTAGGCTCTGCCAGTATTTCTGTCATTGCAGTTTGTGAACATGATTGAGCAGGATTATTCCCTTTGTGTTCGACCATCACCTTTTTAGCCTGACATGTTGCTGATGCAGCCTTTTCAGTTGGTCTGTCTGTGTGGGCATGTGATGGTTTGGGTTGGTAAGTTAGCAGTGTCCCCAAACTCTGTGCGGGAAGCATTCTTTTTTTTTTCTTTTTTGTTTTTGTTTTTGTTTGGTTAGTGTTGCGTTCCTTTTTTTTTTTTCTTTCTGCCAGGGAAAATATGTTTTCTTCTGCCTATATGTGGTTTCTTCTGTTTGATAGCATGATTACATAAAAAGGTAAAGACGCTGTTTTAACAAGACTTAGTGGAAAGAGGCTGTGTGGCTAGGAACAAACCCAGCAAATATTGGTAAGGATCTGTGGTGCAGATCCGGATCAGAGGACAGGCCCAGGATCTTTTCAGCAGGATGACACGAAAACTGTTGAAGTGATTTTAAAGAGATTTGGTGGACAGTGAGAATCTGGCTCAGGGATGACTCAGTGAATTTTTTATGTAGATCTGAAGTAAAAGGTGGGTCCAGAATCCATTTAATCATGGCAGATGCCCGTGTTTCTTTACTGTAATGTTTTCTCATGTTGAGGTATGCCAGTGTGTCACCATAATGTTTTCCATCAACTTTTTCTGATGGACTTAATATACTGGGCACTGGCAGTATTTTTGTTGCTGAGTTTTCCACTGTGCATGCCTAATTTGATGCTTTTTTTTTTGTTCTCAAGGTTTTGATGTGTGGTATTTAGTTACCACATTGCATACAGTCTTTTATTCTCTGAAAATGATTTGTATGGAATTGTCAGTGCCAGAGTGCACACACACACACACACACACACACACACACACAAACAGAGTCACACATACATACACAGTCACACACGCATGCACACAGGCATGCACGCACACAAACATACACGGTCATACACATGCATGCATGCACACGTACTCATGCATGCACGCACACACACATGCACACAGGCATGCGTGCATACACCCACACCCACAATCACACACACACTCACATGCACACACACACACACACACACACACACACACACACACACACACACACACACACACACACACACACACACACACGCGCGCGCGCATACACACACACACGCACACTCACACACACACACACACACACAGAGTTAGCACCTTGTTTTCTATTCTAATGTTGCAGATTTCAGCAGGCTCTGTGGCAGGAAGCAACAACCCTTCTCCATCCCATTCTCCATCTCACTCTCACTCCGCCAGCCCTTCACCCTCACGCTCCCCCAACCACCAAGGTGGGCACCAGCAGCAGCAGCAACAGCAACAGCAGCGCGACCCAAGTCAACTCGGCTCCTGGAGAGCTGCTGCGTGATAAAGGTGATGGTTTTTTTCTGTTTGTCAGAGATGTAATTAGTTCAGCACTTCGTTTTGTAGCATCTTCGTCGTCTTGCTTGTGTATTCTGAATTGTGATGAAATTTGTTTTTTTTTTTTATATCATCATCTCTTTACTGAGACACATATTGTGCTTGCTGAACTTACATGTTTGAATATTTTACACTGTCAAGCTAAGGGAAAACTACAGAATCTTTGTATGCACATCACTGTCTAGCTAAGGGAAAACTACTGTTTCTTTGTATGCTCATCAAAGCCTTGCTGCACAAAGAAACAAAGGATGTCTTGTTTCATCAGGAAGACTAGCACCCTGATTCCATTTGAAAGGAGAGGAGGCAGGGGGTGGAGGGGATGGTGTTGGCCTGTAGATGGATTGAAAGGAGTGGAGGGGATGGTGTTGGCCTGTAGATGGATTGAAAGGAGAGGAAGGGATGGTATTGGCCTGTAGATGGATTGAAAGGAGAGGAGACAGGGGGGTGGAGGGGATGGTGTTGGTCTGTAGATGGATTGAAAGGAGAGGAGACAGGGGGTGGAGGTGATGGTGTTGGTCTGTAGATGGATTGAAAGGAGAGAAGGGGATGGTGTTGGCCTGTAGATGGATTGAAAGGAGTAGAGGGGGTGGTGTTGGTCTGTAGATGGATTGAAAGGAGAGGAGACAGGGGGTGGAGGGGATGGTGTTGGTCTGTAGATGGATTGAAAGGAGGAGGGGATGGTGTTGGCCTGTAGATGGATTGAAAGGAGTGGAGGGGATGGTGTTGGCCTGTAGATGGGATTGAAAGGAGAGGAGACAGTGGGTGGAGGGGATGGTGTTGGTCTGTAGATGGATTGAAAGGAGAGGAGACAGGGGGTGGAGGGGATGGTGTTGGTCTGTAGATGGATTGAAAGGAGAGGAGGGATGGTGTTGGCCTGTAGATGGATTGAAAGGAGTGGAGGGGATGGTGTTGGCCTGTAGATGGATTGAAAGGAGAGGAGACAGGGGGTGGAGGGGATGGTGTTGGTCTGTAGATGGATTGAAAGGAGTGGAGGGGATGGTGTTGGCCTGTAGATGGATTGAAAGGAGTGGAGGGGATGGTGTTGGCCTGTAGATGGATTGAAAGGAGTGGAGGGGATGGTGTTGGCCTGTAGATGGATTGAAAGGAGTGGAGGGGATGGTGTTGGCCTGTAGATGGATTGAAAGGAGTGGAGGGGATGGTGTTGGCCTGTAGATGGATTGAAAGGAGAGGAGGGGATGGTGTTGGCCTGTAGATGGATTGAAAGAGTGGAGGGGATGGTGTTGGCCTGTAGATGGATTGAAAGGAGAGGAGGGGATGGTGTTGGCCTGTAGATGGATTGAAAGGAGAGGATGGAAGGGAGGGGGGGGGGGGGGGGGGGGGGGGGGATGGTGTTGGCCTGTAGATGGATTGAAAGGAGAGGAAGGGATGGTGTTGGCCTGTAGATGGATTGAAAGGAGAGGAGACAGGGGGTGGAGGGAATGGTGTTGGCCTGTAGATGGATTGAAAAGGAGAGGAAACAGGGGGTGGAGGGGATGGTGTTGGTCTGTAGATGGATTGAAAGGAGAGAAGGGGATGGTGTTGGCCTGTAGATGGATTGATTGAAAGGAGTAGAGGGGATGGTGTTGGTCTGTAGATGGATTGAAAGAGAGGAGGACAGGGGGTGGAGGGGATGGTGTTGGTCTGTAGATGGATTGAAGGAGAGGAGGGGGATGGTGTTGGCCTGTAGATGGATTGAAAGGAGTGGAGGGGATGGTGTTGGCCTGTAGATGGATTGAAAGGAGAGAGACAGGGGGTGGAGGGGATGGTGTTGGCCTGTAGATGGATTGAAAGGAGTGGAGGGGATTGTGTTGGTCTGTAGATGGATTGAAAGGAGTGGAGGGGATGGTGTTGGCCTGTAGATGGATTGAAAGGAGGAGGAGGGATGGTGTTGGCCTGTAGATGGATTGAAAGGAGTGGAGGGGATGGTGTTGGCCTGTAGATGGATTGAAAGGAGTGGAGGGGATGGTGTTGGCCTATAGATGGATTGAAAGGAGAGGAGGGGATGGTGTTGGCCTGTAGATGGATTGAAAGGAGAGGATGGAAGGGAGTGGGGGGGGATGGTGTTGGCCTGTAGATGGATTGAAAGGGAGAGGAAGGGATGGTGTTGGCCTGTAGATGGATTGAAAGGAGAGGAGACAGGGGGTGGAGGGAATGGTGTTGGCCTGTAGATGGATTGAAAGGAGAGGAAGGGATGGTGTTGACCTGTAGATGGATTGAAAGGAGAGGAGACAGGGGGTGGAGGGAATGGTGTTGCCTGTAGATGGATTGAAAGGAGAGGAAGGGATGGTGTTGGCCTGTAGATGGATTGAAAGGAGGAGAGGAGACAGGGGGTGGAGGGAATGGTGTTGGCCTGTAGATGGATTGAAAGGAGAGAGGAGACAGGGGTGGAGGGGATGGTGTTGGCCTGTAGATGGATTGAAAGGAGAGGAGGGGATGGTGTTGGCCTGTAGATGGATTGAAAGGAGAGGTGGGGATGGTGTTGGCCTGTAGATGGATTGAAAGAGGAGAGGAAAGGATGGTGTTAGCCTGTAGATGGATTGAAAGGAGAGGATGGAAGGGAGGGGGGGGGGGGGGGGGGGGGGGGGGGGGGGGGGGAGATGGTGTTGGCCTGTAGATGGATTTGGACAGGGAGTGTCTCTGGTCATGGGATGGGTGTTCTGTTACTGCAAGGCATCTGCTGTGCAGATGTGTTTGTCTTGACTGGCTTGTTGGCATGGACTGTGACTGGATGTGACCATTCTTGTTACCCCACCAAGAAGTTTACCCTGTGTCGTTGATTTGCATGTCTGCCAGGAATATTGCGCAGAACTTTAGGCTGATGTTAACGAAACATGGAAAAAAACGAAGTGTGGGTTCAAGGATTTGTCCATGGTGGGGATCTGGATTACAGGGTTGAACTGAGGTTTGCACTGTCCTGAATGCCTATGTCACTTTTTTTTTGTATCTTTTTTTTTTTTGTTTATTGCAATAGGTTCCTGCATGTTTCTGATTTTCAGGTCATGTGGGGATGTGCACCAAAACAGTGTGTAATTCCTGTAAACCTGAGATACTGTATGCTCTTGAAGTAAGACCAGACTTGAAAATCAGTTGT